>JAJOOO010002243.1:0-38773 GCA_029582685.1 Solanum piurae
TGTCCCTTATTATGTTTTAAGTTCTTGTCTAAGATTGGCTAAAGAGACTTAGTAGTTCCGCTTGCGTATTGATGTTTTCAAATGTTGATGACTCTTGAAGTCTTATGGTTTTATTGAATAAAAGTTTTAAATTCTTAGTGATTTTCTTATGATCTATGCGATGAATGAATGTTAAGGCTTGTATAAGACCTCTGAGAGGTCGAATACGCATGTAATGGCTAGGGGGTGCTCTCGGGTCGTTACAACGACCATCACCACGACTCGTGGTCTTAACCACGGATTGTGGGAGGTCTCGTGGTCATCCCTTAGTTTTTTGGAGGCCAAGACATAAAGCCTTAGCCACTGCCTAAAGACCACCGGCAGGATCACGGCTTGTGAGGTCCTCTCGTGGTGCCTGGGAGTGGCTGTCTAGTGAGGGTTGTTTAGTAAATTCCTTTTTAAATAGTTTTAAGTGGGGGTCATTTTATATGGATTTTATACACCTATATAAAGTATTTTAGGTCATTAACCACCCCAACTAAGTCATTAATTCCAAAACCCCAAAAGATCCCAAAGTTCTTCCTCTCAAAATATTTCTCTCTCTAGGAAAACCCAAGAAGAAGAAGATGAATGAGAAGAAGAGAGGGAAGCTAGGTCGAAATCCCTCCATTGTTGCAATCTTAGTAGGTCTTTGAATTAAGGTATGTTAGCTTATTCATCTATGGGTTCTTCCACCCATAGAGCCCCCTAGGTTTTTCCCCAATTGTGAAGTCAAAAACCCAATTCTAGCTAGGGTTTCCTTCTACATTGTGGGTAGGGTTTAGGTACGATTCCAATCTAGTGGATAATACCTCATTATGATTGTATTAGCATTTAATTGTGATATTATGATGAATTCATGTGATTTCTATGGTTAACCCTATTATATTTTATGAATGTGATATTTTGTGGATTCATGCCATTGGAGGTGTAATTGAAGGTTCATAAGTGATCTTCTTAAATCAATGTCATGTGTAGTAATTGTTCAAGGTTAGGAACATAAAATCATGAATTGAAATAGACTTTATTGAATATGAAGGATTATGACATGTAAAGATGAAATTGAACATTTATAATCAATTGTGACTAGAATCACCTAGTAATGAAGAATGTGATTGAAATACCTTGAAATTTAGGTATGAAAAATGGTAGTAAGAAGTAAAGCTTTAAGCGTAAGGCATATAGTCATGAATGTTAATCACTAGGGTTTTGAGAATAATGCCAATGTGATGAACTAGATGTGCTAAGGCTTTGAGAGTAAAAGTCTAAATGAGAATAGAAGCCTAATAGGTAGAATTGTGGTGAAAGGCCTATACTCACCTAATCACCTAATAAATGCTTGAATGTATGAAGTGATAGAATCACTTTCTTCATGATGATATCCACATCTATTGTAGAATTCTAGATATAGTATTATACATGAATATGATGTGACATGAAAGGTTCTCTCACATAGAATGATTATAGGTTGAAAGGTTTTCTCACCTAAAATGAATCTAAGTCCTAGGACTATAAAATGTGATGAGGCTTATGGTGATTCCCCTAAAAGACCTTTACATGATAGGAATGTGAGGTGAGTTCCCTTACTCCTAATTAATTAAATATGAGGTGATTACCCATGTCATGAGATGGGGAGTGTGAGGTGATTACCTTTTATGCATGACTTCCAAGGCAAGCAGTGATTACCCATTAACCTTTATGTTGATCATGTAGTCGATTACCTGTGATCCTTATGTGATGATGTGGAGGTGAATACCTATATTGTACATTAAAATAGATATGGAGGCGAATACCTATATCACATTAAAATGAATATGGAGGCGAATACCTATATTCCACTAATAATGAACATGGAGTCGAATACCTATGGTTCATTGATTGCATGACTAAAGGTGATTACCCTTGTCTCTATAATTCATTAGTATGTATGACTAGAAGTGAATACCCTTCTCTTTATAATTCCATGTTATGTGTGGCTTGAGGTGACTTCCCTTGTCCTTCATGATGACCTAAACTTTACGCCTTGAGGTGACTTCCTCTTGCATTTATGAACATGAGCATGACTAGTTTGGATTGTAGCTTTAGAGGCCTCTCCAATACATGCATGACTAAGAGGTGATTACCCTTGTCTTTATGATGTTAAGAGATGATGAACATGAATGATGAACCTAGAGTGTCTAGCTTAGCATGGATAAGATTATGGGGTCTTGTTCATGCATGGCACAAGCTTTCTTGACTCATGATGTGTTGCTCTTATATGATGTATGTTTAGATAGGATTGTGCTATAGTTGCCTTCTTTGACATGGTACGATTGACTAAAGGTGATAGTTCCCTTGTTTATATGAAGTAAGCTAAAGAATGAGACGAAAGGAGGGTAAGTATGACTATGTTGACTTCAGGGTTATGCTTAATGTGAATGGTATTATGGATGCCTTTAATACATTGCACAAGTGTGCTTTGAGGTCACTCAGGAGTATGGTGCCCTTATGGTAGAAAAGCTTAGAGACTTGACCATGTATATAGACTATGATTAAGATGACAAAAAATAGATGCTTAGATTGGGTGGTATTATGGGATGCTATCCATGCATTGCACAAGTATGCTTTGGAGGTTACTTGAAAATAATTCTTTTATGGTATAGATGACTAAAGGGTTGAATAAATTGTCTCTTATGCTTATAGTTGATGTTTCTTGAAGTATTTCATATGATTTTGTCTTATGTTGACTAACCCTTATGATATGCTCTTATGATATTATGCTAGCTAACATATTTAGTACATTTTGTACTAATGCATACTTTGCCTATATTCTAATCAAATGTAGGGTTTGGAGACTATAGTGTTATCTTGAAGCTAGGTTTCTAAGGAGCTAAGGAGTTGAAGATCTTGGTGAGTCCTCATAGCTTCGAGGACAAAACCCATCATTTCCTTTTATGTCTTTTATTTCATGTTGAAACTCTTGTATGGGCTTCGTCCTAATAGTTTTATTCTAAAGTTGTATTAGATGGTTTGAGACAAAAGTGTAGTAAAGATTTCGCTTGTTTTTATGAAAATGACTTTGATTGTATAGATAAAAGTTTTGAAAATTTCCGTACTTTTCTATTATCTTATGTTATGATATGCTAAAGGCTTGTACGAGACCCCTTTGGGGTCAAGTACGCCATGTTACATCTAGGGGTACCCCTGGGTCGTGACAATAAGCTCAATGGTACCTTTGAGAGGGTTGGTAGTTGTAAGGAGATGAATCGACAGAGCCAGGAAAACATGTATAATCAAAATAACTTTTCCACCGGTGGAAAGAAATTTAGTTTGCCAACTCTAGTCTTGTTGAGGATCTTGCTTACCATATCTGAGTAGTGGGAAATCTTATTTTTTCCAGTAATAAGATGGCAATCAAGGTATCTGATAGGAAAGAGTTGATGCTTCATACTAGTAATATTCTTGAACCAATTAATAGTGGTAGCTTTGGTATTATTGGCCACTGCAAAACAACTTTTGTCCTTATTGAGTAGTTGTCCAGAAACTTCCTCATATACTTTCAGAGTTTTAAGCATCATTTCAAGGGGTTTCTTGCTACCATTACAAAATAGGATAGTATCATCTACAAAGGATATGTAGTTTATCCTTGGGCCATTGGTGTTCATATAGAACCCCTAGCAGCCTTGTTTATCATATAAGTTATTCATCATTCTAGAGAGCAATTTAGCACTGATGATAAATAAGGATGGGGATATTGGAACAAATAGCCATATCAACTATACATGAAATTCCATGAAGAGACACAAATAACCTCATCAACTATACATGAAATTCCAACGACACATCTTAATCATGCATGGGTCATATTACTTCTCCGAATTATTTTAAAGTGTAATAAACACATCCTTAACACAATTCAAAACCTATATAGCCACTCACATGATGTGAGGTGTTTTACACTCGCCTCTAAATCATTATTATGTCATTGTCACATTAATAAACAGTCAGATCTAAAAAAAATCCATGTCAATTGATTCCTTCTTCTTCATTATCAACACTTACTCCATAACCAATAAACCCACTTATTTTGACCATTAAAACTCATAGTAATCACCATGAAAATTATAACTCACCACCAAATTTATCATTCACTACCACCGAATTCAATCTTCTGTCAATTTCATTTTTCTACCACAAAACATCAAAATACAGACCATATATTTTACCACCCACATTTAAATCCAACACAAAATTTAACTTCAATCCTCAAACACTCAAGCTATTCAATCTGAATTTTAAAATGTTAGATATTTTTATTAAAGTTTGTGACCTACCAAAATAAGTAAAAAATAAATTTCACAAAACATGGTCCAAAATCTCCATTGAAGAAACTACCTAATTTTTGAATTCTAATTTGAGAAGAATTCAAAATTTTGAGGTCATTTTTTTGTGATTGAATTTAGATTAAGAAAGGTTGATTGAAGTGAGAAGGGAAGATAAATATGTGGGGTGTTATTGATGAAAAACTGAAGCGGATTGAAGTTGAGATTGGGAAAGGAATGAGATGTCATATTGTTGGAGAACTGAAGCAGAGGGTGGGGTGGAGCTGGGATAGGGGTTGAGTAGGGGTATGTCGTGGATAATTGAAGAGGGAGAGGGTAATTCAATTATTTATTTATTTATTTATTAAAAAAGCTCTAATTTAAATTTACTCTTTATATATATTTTTTCTTTATATGTTGCCTAAATTAAATTTCTAATATGCAGTTTTTTTCCTCATAGTGAATTTCAAGTTATGTATTTGAGTAAATAATAAAATCTCTCGACACTATACAAATTAATAAAAAAACACTGAAAAAAATTCTCTGACAATTTAAATATGTTTTAAAAATAATTAAATTTGAATCTACTCATAAGGGGAAAAAGAAATTTAATAAAAAGATATCTATTTAAGTTTATGTTAAATAATCAATTGTAATAATTAATTATAAAAATGTCCAATTAATAATGAACACATGTCCGTATTAATAAGATTTTAATACCTCTTTTTCATATTTCACATGCATGTAAGAGAGTGAACACGCTCTCTGTGCCACCTCAACACGGAAGAGTGTGTTTATTACACTTTAAAATAATTTGGGGGGTAATAAAACTCATGTATAATTATGGTGTGTCGTTGGGATTTTACGTAAAGTAGAGCGTTACTTGTGCTTTATCCCTTTATTATATATAACTATAGTTTAATAAAATTATAATTCGCATCTATAATGTCCATTTAATAACTATTTTCCAAATTATAAGTGTACATTCCAATTAATGTATTTCTAGGCTTGATTCTAGGCATTGTATTTATCAATTATCTATGTTTTCTCTTTTTTTCTCTCCAAATTAGTGTATAACCTGAATTAGCACAATGTTCCCTCTTCTGTGGATGATTATTTTTCTTATTTTTTACTTTCATGGATGATTATTTCCAATCCTTTTAAATTCAAACTTATTGCCGTTGCACATTTTCTCCTTTTCTCTGATAAAGCGTCATCATCATTGGCTCGGAATGATTTATTAAACTATATTGTCATCTATGAGAGGAAGTTTTGAAGCTTAACTTTAAATTGTGGATTCATGAAATTGTTACTAAAATTAATGGGTGATGTTTTGAAAGATTGAATAAGGATGAAGAAAGAGAAAAGACATAAAGTTACCACTGAAGTTGTCTCGAATTTTTAAAAAAGACATCTTAACTTTGCAATCGTCCTATTACCCCACTAAACAATATTGAATTGATATTATTATATCACTTTTTTATCAGCCCCAGATTTTAAGAAGCAAGTGTGTTCACACACCAATCACTACATGACACGTGTTAATTTAATTAAAAATATAAAAAAAATTCATTCTAAGTTTTTTCTTTATTTCTCTCTCTCTTGCTTTTTGACTTATTTTAATTTTGATTTCATCTTAAACTACACTTCATCTCCCCCCATTTTCAAGTTGATCTATCCCTCTATTTTCTTTCTTTTTCTTCACCTTCCACCCTCACCCCACCCCCACGTCAAGTTGAATCCCTCTACCATTTTTTCTTTTCTTTTCTTTTTCTTCTTTATCTCCAATGAAATTCTTATCACGACCCGATTTCTCGAGTCATGATGGCACATACTATACCCTACCAGTAGGTGTCAACCTGTAACCTAGAACATCAAGTAATGAGCGTAAGGGTAGAAACTAGCGAACACAATAATCTAAACAAGGACAACAATACGGAAGCAACCCAAAATAAATATATACATAAATCCCTCCCAGAACCTGGAAGTCACTAGTACAAAGCTATCTAATAAAGAGTACAAGTTCCAAAAGTGGACCACAACAAAGCGTGTCTCAAAGGCAATAAGACTAGCTAAAACAAAATAAGGAGACAAGACAAACCCAAAACGTCAAGTGCTCATCCTCGTCTCCGAATCACAGCTGCAAAAGAAGGCTGAAGCTAATAAATGCTGATAACTAGTACTGGGACCTGCATCACGAAATAGATGCAGAGTGTAGCATGAGTACCAAAACAAAAGGTACTCAGTAGGCATCAAAGGCCGACTGAGCAAAAGAGGTAAAAATAATAAGAAATGATAGAATCAAGACACAGAGAAGTCAAAGCGGATATGAAAAGAAAGCACACGAGCATAACATAAATAAACTAAGTACAACTAAACTAAACCTATATGGACCACCATAAGCCCAGAAGGTACACTCATGCGCAAGTTTAAATAAAACATGAACGAACCCCCATAAGCCCGACAGGTACACAAAATAGCCAAGTCTACTGAGAAAGAAGAAAACCGGGCTCCCAGCCGAAAATAACCAAGATAATCCATCAGACTCCACCCAGTTAGCAATGCACTCCCTACCCAGCTAGAAAGAGTGACCCCAGGGGGCACCCAACAAAATAGTCCACTCCCAGCCCAGCTAGAAAGAGGGACCCGTGGGTGAGGTAGATATCGCGAGTCGTCCTACCATGCATTCAGCTCCCAGGCCAGCTAGAAAGAGCGACCCAGGGACACCCAACCAGCAGCACACTCCCAGGCCAGCTAGAAAGAGCGACCCGGGGACACCCAACCAGCAGCACACTCCCAGCCCAGCTAGAAAGAGAGGCCCGGGGGCAATCACCGAGTCTACTCAGCCAGCGATACGCTCCCAGCCTAGTTAGAAAGAACGACCCCGGGGTTGATGGTATCTCCAATAGGATCCAATCTAACAATAGCCATCGTGGAACGCCGTCCACTACAAGAAATCATAGAGAAGGCTCCAAGCCTATACTATCTCAATCCCACGCCTCTAGTGATGCACTGAATCTTCGAGAACGCGTCGGAACCAAAGAATTAGAGGGAGAAGATACAGAGGTGCAGCAAGCAGCGATAACGCCTAATCTAAGGCTCACACTATCAGACTCAAGTCTGCTACTCCAGTCTACAAGGAGCTAAGTCATTCGAACGACGTCGGCAGAAAGTCAAGGCCATCCAGCCCACACGGGTCATAAGTGTAAGGCAATGCTAGTCTAACCTAGACTAAGGACATCATGCTTACGGTTAAGGACGAACAAAGCATACAACAAATATCATACAAGTATACTATAGCATTTAGCACATAAGCATGCAACTCTACTAAACCGGTTAACATGGTACTACACCCGAAATATGGCCAATCGATCTTAACATGAGGTATCTAATCAAACTAAAGTAGGAAACTGGTACCCACATCCAATTCACTCCAATCGACATGCTTTTACACAATTAAGCTCAATCTAAAAGAAAGGAAGTTGTGGACTACCTTAAGGCCGATCGCGCGCGCCTAAATCACTTTGTCAGAGCTTTTCCTTTCCGAACAACCTTTAAACGTTGTCACTCTATCAAATATAGGATCACAACGTTAGTACGATCGTTTAGACATTAAAATCACAACAAACGCAGACGAGTAAATTTTGGAGTCAAAATGGGAATCATGGGACCCGACCGAACTGTTCGAATTTGACTCTGTCAAGAGATCCAAAATAGTACCCCAAACTTGTGTTCCAAAATGGAACACAATTCGAGGCTCAAAACGCAGCAAAACCCAACATGCAAGAAACCCACAATTCAATTAACTTAAAAGAAAACATGCAACCGTCTAAACTCAAAATTTACAACAATCGAATGGTGCCCAACACTCCTTGAACACTCCCCGACATAGCCACGGTAATTCCCAACATGTAAAACTTCGAATCACCCAAAACCGAGCTAAAATGACCAAGATATCACCAATTCAAGAAAGTCAAAAATAAGAACTCGAAAAAGGCTACAGTAGTCTGGTAAATTACGAATTTTACCTCGAACGACGCACACCCGACAACTTTTGAACACTCTACAGCGAAGCCACCAAAAAATGAAGCTCTCGCACTTTGAATCGCCTAATTCGGTTGAGAGATGAGGGAGATAAGAGGTTTTTAAGTTTGGAAAAGGGTTGCTGATTTTTCTACATTAAATACCAGTTTTTTGCATTTTTTTTTACAAAAACTTAAAAACTTTGACGGGGTGCTCCAAACTCGTTCGAAACCCCGTGCATGCAAACGAGATATGCAACCATATCAAATTTGATATTCCGGACTCAATGACACAGTCAAAATATCCATACGAGATCATCTTAACAAAAAGTAGGTCCCACACCCAACCATCATTTTAAGTCAAAAACCACAAAAAGGATCGGAATAATCTCAGAATCCTCGGGACACAAAAGAAGGGTCAATCTAGACCAAACTCGACATTTCAGAGCTAACCACGCTGACGGAATTCTCATCCGACCGCGTTTACTCAGAATGTTGACTAAAGTCAAACTTAGGCTTAAACTTAAAGTTAAAACGCCTAATCGCACCAACTCACACTGAAAACACTAGCCTAAAATGACCCTTTTGGAAATGATGGAATCGTCATATTTAGATTCAGATGTCATCTTCTTGAACTTTTGATCGAAAATGATCGTTCAAGGTTCATAAGCTCCAAAAACACTAAAACTCGCACAATAACCAAACGAACGACCAGGTGACCGAACTGTCAGTCCCAGCAAGTCATAAATGAATTAGAATCGCTATAGGAATGCTCTAAACGACACACAGAATGCAAAACACAGAAATGACCTAGAGGGTCATTACAATATCCACTACTAAAAAGGACTTTCGTCCGCAAAAGTAAGGGTCAAGAAGTACCTGAAGGCTCAAACAAGCCGGGAAACTGCTCTAGCATCTCCTACTCGGTCTCCCAGGTAGCCTCATCGACTAGACGATGCCTCAAATGGACCTTAACAACAGGAATGGCTCTTGAGCGCAGTCTCCTCACATCTCTGGCTAGAATGGCAACTGGCTCCTTTACAAATGTCAAACGGTCATCCAACTCAACTGCATCATACTAGAGCACATGGGTCTCATCAGGAACATACCGGCGCATCATCAAGACATGGAAATCCGGGTGGATGGCTGAAAATGTTGGAGGTAGGACCAACTCATAAGCAACCTCACCAACTGTCCGGAGTATCTCAAAAGGCCCAATGTACCTGGGGCTAAGCTTGCCGCGCCTCCCAAACCTCATAACGCCCTTCATGGGCGACACACAGAGGAATACCCGATCACCAACAGAGAATCTCAAAGGTCAACGCCTCCCATCCGCGTAACTCTGGTGCCTACTTTGAGCCATCTTGAGTCTATCCTGTATCACTTTCACCAGGTCCAAAGCCTCCTGAATCAAATCCGTACCCCGCGGCCTAGGCTCTGTAGAATCAAACCAACCCACCGGAGAGCAACAACGCCTACTATACAAGGTTTCGAATGGGCCATCTGAATACTAGAATGGTAGCTATTGTTATACGCAAACTCCACCAAAGGCAAGAACTGGTCCCAATGACCACCAAACTCCAAAACACAAGCCCGCAACATGTCATCAAGGACCTGAATAGTACGCTCCGATTGACCATCAGTCTGCGGGTGGAAAGCTGTGCTAAGGCAACTCATCCTGAAAGGTCCTCCAAAAACTAGATGTGAACTGAGAACCCCTATCTGATATAATAGAAACTAGCACCCCATGAAGTCGAACCACCTTCCGAATGTAGATACGAGCCAACCTCTCGGCTCTAAATGAAGACTGAACATGAAGGAAATGTGTTGACTTGGTCAGTCGATTAACGATGACCCTAATGCTATCAACACCTCTAGAAGTTCGCGGTAGGCCAACCATAAAATTCATAGTAATGCGATCCCACTTCCACTCCAGAATGGGTAATCTCTGAAACTCACCACCAGGCCTCAAATGCGCGGCCATTACCTGCTGGTAGCACAAGCAACGAGAAACAAAGTTAGCAATATCTCTCCTCATGCCACTCCACCAGTAATGCTGCCTCAAATCATGATACATCTTCGCTGTGCCCGGACGGATAGCGTATCTAGATTCATGGGCCTCACAAAGTATCAACCGTACCAAATCCCCAACTCTCGAAACACAGATGTGGCCAACGAATCTCAACACTCCATCAGGATCTAAGGTAGCCTGACCGCCATCACCCGCTAACACTCGATCTCTAAGGGCCACCAAGGCCTCATCCTCAAACTGACAACCACGAATCCTATCAAGTAAAGAAGACTGAACTCCAATATAGGCCAAAACGCGTTTAGAATCTGAGATGTCCAACCGAACCATGTTATTGGCTAAGAACTGAATATCCAAAGCCTAAGGTCGCTCCTCAACAGATAAGAAGGCTAGACTACCCATACTCATCACCTTTTGACTCAAGGCGTCCGCTACCACATTCGCCTTGCGCGGATGATAGAGAATAGAGAGGTCGTAGTCCTTCAGGAGCTCAATCCAATGACGCTGCCTCGAATTAAGGTCCCTTTGGCTCATGATGTACTGAAGACTCTTATGATCGGTATAGATCTCACATCAAACTCCATACAAGTAGTGCCTCCAAATCTTAAGCGTGAAAACTACCGCCGTCAACTCCAAGTCATGGGTGGGGTAGTTGCACTCATGGATCTTAAGCTGCCTCGACGCATAAACAATAACCCGACCCTGCTGCATCAATACACAACCCAAACCAATGTCGGATGCATCACAATAAACCATGAAGCCCTTACCCTCAATGGGAAGAGTCAATATATGAGCGGTAATCAATAACTCCTTGAGCCTCAAAAACTCGCCTCACACTCCTCTGACCAAACAAAGGGAACATCAACACAAGTCAACTGGGTCAAAGGTGCTGCCAAGGTAGAGAAATCCTCCACAAATCATCTGTAGTAGCCTGGTAGTCCGACGAAGCTCCGAATCACAGTAACTGAGGTGGGCCTAGCCCAATCACGAATAGCCTCAATCTTTGTCGAATCTACCATGATTCCCTTCTTGGACACAACGTTCCCCAAGAACGCTACAAAGTCTAACCAAAACTGGCACTTTGAGAACTTGGCATAAAGCCATTGATCTCTCAAAGTCTGGAGCACAACTCTCAAATGCTGCTCATGATCACCCCTACTCCGCGTGTATATCAAAATGTCATCAATGAAGACTATGACGAAGGAATCAAGATAAGGCATGAACACGCGCATCATCAAGTCCATAAAGGCAGCAGGGGCATTAGTCAACCCAAAGAACATCACCAAGAACTCATAATGACCATAACAGGTCCTAAATGCAGTCTTAGGGATGTCCGCTGCCCTAATCCTCAACTGGTGGTAACCGAACCTCAAATCAATCTTAGAGAACACTGAAGATCCCTGAAGCTGGTCAAATAGATCATCAATCCTAGGCAGAGGATATCGATTCTTCACTGTCACCTTATTCAGTTGCCTATAGTCAATGCACATGCGCATCGTACCATTTTTTTTCTTTACAAAAAGAACGGGAGCGCCTCAAGGCGATACACTAGGTCTGATGAATCCCTTACCCAAGAGATCCTGAAGCTGAACACTGAGCTCTTTGAGCTCTGCAAGAACCATTCGATATGGTGGAATAGAAATAGGCCGAGTACCCGGCTCAAGCTCAATCGGAAAATCAATATCACAGTCTAGGGGTAGGTCAAGTAGGTCGGTAGAAAACACATCTAAGAAGTCACGAACAACGGTAACTGACTCAACCGTAGGGACCTCCCTACTCACATCACACACATAGGCCAAATAAGATAAGCATCCGCTAGCCACTAGTCTCCTAGCCCGAATAAAAGAGATAACCCCAACTGGTGTGCTACTACGAGATCCATGCCATACCACCGGAGGAATACCAGGAATGGCTAAGGTAACGGTCTTAGAGAAGCAATCTAAAATAGCACGACAAGGGGATAACCAGTCCATGCCCAGAATTACGTCAAAATCAACAATGTCAAGCAATATAAGGTCAGCCCGGGTGTCACGCTCCTGGATAGTAATTAAGCAAGATCGAAATACCTGATCCACTACTAAAGACTCACCCACGGGGGTCGACACACGCAACGGCGCTACTAAAGGCTCAGAACTCATACTCAAGTGAGAAACATAGTAAACAGAAACATACGAAAAAGTAGAGCCCGGATAAAATAAAACTAAGGCGGGCTGCTGGCATAAAAGAATCGTACCTGTGATCACATCGTCTGATGCCTCAGCCTCCGCCCTCGCTGGAGCTGCATAGAAATGGCTATGTCCGCCTCTGCCTCGACCATCAAACCTACCACCTGACCTACCTCCCCGGGGACCACCCCGTATACCCTAATGACCACCTCTACGATCCTGACCTGGATCATGGCCTCTAGCTGGAGGTGCTGGTAAAGCTGGGGTAACTACCTAAGGAGCGGGAGCAATCCGACTATGCTGAGGGCAGTCCCTGGCCCAATGATCCATCTCACCACACTCGAAGTAACCCTGCCGAAGACGACTCCTAGAAGAACGTCCATCATGGCCTAAGGAAACCGATTGAAATACCTCACGACCCGAACTCGAACTGGCCTCGCTCCGACCATCATATGATGCCTAAAGGGAGGCCTGGGTAGGCCGGCTAGACTGACCCTATCGAAACCATCATTTGTTCTTGTCATGATAATCCCTAGACTTGGGGCGGCAGTCACTGTAGCTGCCCTCATGCCTAGCCCTCTTCTCGCTGCCCCTTGGGCCTCGCGACGAAGATGCTCCATAGTACTGGCATGGTCAACTACATCTAAAAAAGATCGACCCGCAGAAACTAAGGACTGGGTCTCAAGCCGAAGTTGTAATCTCAACCCACGGACAAAACACCTAACCCTCTCCTCCTCTGTAGATAATATCATCTCTGCATGACTGCAAAGCTCATGGAACCTAGTCTCGTACTCTGCCACTGACATAGAGCCATGCTCCAACCTTTAGAACTGATCCCTGAGGCGGTCTCTGACGCTACGAGGGATAAACTTGGCCAAGAAGACCTCAGAAAACTCATCCCATGACACCGGTGGAGATCCAACTGTCCTGGTCTGCATGAACGTGCGCCACCACTGCCTGCCGGACCCATCTAGCTGGTAAGCGATGAAGTCGGACCCTCTAGACTCCATAGACCCAAACTGCGAAGCCTCTCACAACAAGTAGTAAGAAACTCGTGGGCATCATCATCCACAGCCCCATAAAACCTCGGTGGTGTCAACCTGAGAAACACATCAAGCATCTTCTGGTCCTCGAGCGGCATAGGTATGTCCGCTGCCAAAGGTTGTACTCTCTCAGGTGATACCTAGACCTGAGGTGCCCTCAATGTAGGTTGATCATGCGGTATTGGTGTTGGTGTAGCTGGGGCGGATGGCTGTTGCATACCCCCAAGTATACCCAAGAGTTGTGCAATAGCGGCCTAGAGATCTAGAGTCAGAACTGGTCCGGGTGGCGGCTGGGCTGGCCCCGGCCCCACTGGCGGAGCAGGTAAATGAGCTGCTAGAGGGTCCGCTATTGGCTCTGGATCTTTCTCTCTCTCGTGCTGGTGTTGCGGCCCTGCCTTGACTTCGGGGTCGGTGTCTACCCCAAGCTGGGGCTCTATTTGCATACCTGGGTGCATCACCCCCGGCCGCGCCACCTCGCGAGTGAGCATCCTGCAAAAGAGTGAAACAAGTGAGATTTCAAGGAACCAATAAGACACACGATGCACGAAAGTGAAACAAAAGAGGAAATCTTCCTAAAGACATTATGTAGCCTCCCGAAGATACGTTACAAACGTCTCTGCACCGATTCGCAGGACTCTATTAGACGTTAACTTTGTACAAGTGAGATCAATGAACCCGAGGCTCTAATACCAACTTATCACGACCCGATTTCTTGAGTCATGATGGCACCTACTATACCCTACCAGTAGGTAAGTCAACCCGTAACCCAGAACATCAAGTAATGAGCGTAAGGAAATAAACTAGCGAAAACAATAATCTAAACAAGGACAACAACGCGGAAGCAACACAAAATAAATATATACAGAAATCCCTCCCAGAACTTGGAAGTCACTAGTACAAAGCTATCTAATAAAGAGTACAAGTCCCAAAAGTGGACCACAACAAAGTGTGTCTCAAAGGCAACAAGACTAGCTGAAACAAAAAAAGGAGACAAGACAGACCCAAAACACCAAGTGCTCACCCTCGTCTCCGAATCACAGCTGCAAAAGAAGGTTGAAGCTAATCACTGCTGATAACTAGTACTGGGACCTGCATCACGAAATAGATGCAGAGTGTAGCATGAGTACCAAAACAAAAGGTACTCAGTAGGCATCAAAGGCCGACTGAGCAAATGAGGTAAAAATAATAATAAAGGATATAATCTAGACACAGAGAGGTCAAAACGGATATGAAAAGAAAGCACACGAGCATACCAGAAATAAACTGAGTACAACTAAACTAAACGTAACTGGACCCCCATAAGCCCAGAAGGTACACTCGTGCGCAAGTTTAAATAAAACATGAACGAACCCCCATAAGCCCGACAGGTACACAAAATAGCTAAGTCTACTGAGAAAGAAGAAAACCGGGCTCCCAGCCGAAAGTAACCAAGATAATCCATCAGACTCTACCCAACCAGCAGTGCACTCCTAACCCAACTAGAAAGAGTTACCCCAAGGAGCACCCAACCAAATAGTCCACTCTTAGCCTAGCTAGAAAGAGGGACCCGTGGGTGAGATAGATATCGCGAGTCGTCCTACCATGCAATTAGCTCCCAGCCCAGCTAGAAAGAGCAACCCGGGGACACCCAGCCAACAGCACACTCCCAGCCCAGCTAGAAAGAGAGGTCCGGGGGCGATCGCCGAAATCACCGAGTCTACCCAGCCAACGATACGCTCCCAGCCCAGCTAGAAAGAAAGACCTCGGGGCTGATGGTATCTCCAATAGGATCCAATCCAACAACAACCATCATGGAACGCCGTCCACTCTAAGTAATCACAGAAAAGGCTTCATGCCTATACTATCTCAATCCCACGCCTCTAGTGATGCACTGAACCTTCGAGAACGCGTCGGAACCGCATAATTAGAGGGAGAAAATACAGAGGTGCAGCAAGCAGCGATAGCGCCTAATCTAAGGCTCACACTATCATACTCAAGTTTGCTACTCCAGTCTACAAGGAGCTAAGTCATCCGAACGACGTCAGCAGAAAGTCAAGGCTATCCAGCCCCACACGGGTCATAAGTGTAAGGCAATGCTAGTCTAACCTAGACTAAGGACATCATGCTTACGGTTAAGGATGACCAAAGCATACAATACATATCATACAAGCATATTATAGCATTTAGCACATAAGCATGCGACTCTAAACCGGTTAACATGGTACTACACTCGAAATATGACCAATCGATCCTAACATGAGATATCTAATCAAACTAAAGTAGGAAATTGATACCCACCCCCAATTCACTCCAATTGACATACTTTTACACAATTAAGCTCAATCTAATAAAAAGGAAGTCGTAGCCTACCTTAAGGCCGACCGCGGGCACTCCAATTCACTTTGCTGGAGCTTTTCCTTCCCGAACGACCTTTGAACGCTGTCACTCTATCAAATATAAGATCACAATGTTAGTACGATCGTTTAGACACCAAAATCACAACAAACGAAGACATGTCAATTTTGGAGTCAAAACGAGAATCGTGGGACCCGCACCGAACTGTCCAGATTTGACTCCGTCATGAGACCCAAAACAGTACCCCGAACTTGTGTTCCAAAATGAAACACAAATCGAGGCTCAAAACGCGGCAAAACCAAATATGCAAGAAAACCACACTTTAATCAACTTAAAAGAAAACATGCAACAGTCTAAACTCAAAATTTACAAGAATTGAATGGCGCCCAACACTCCTTGAACACTTCACGACGTAGCCACGATAATTCCCAACACGTGGGACTTCAAATCACCCAAAACTGAGCTAAAATGACCAAGATATCACCAATTCAAGAAAGTAAAAAATAAGAGCTCGAAAAAGGCTACATCAGTCTGGTAAATCACAAATTTTACCTCGAACGATGTGCAACCGACAACTTTCGAACACTCTACAACGAAACCACCAAAAAAATGAAGCTCCCGCACTTCGAATCACCTAATTCGGTTGAGAGATGATGGAGATAAGAGGTTTTTAAGTTTGGAAAAGGGTTGCTGATTTTTCTGCATTAAATACCAGATTTTCTGCATTTTTTTTTACGAAAACTTCAAATCTCTGACGGGGTGCTCCATACTTGTTTGGAACCCCGTGCACGCAAACGAGATATGCAACCATACCAAATTTGAAATTACGGACTCAATGGCACCGTCAAAACTTCCATACGAGGTCATCTTAATAAAAAGTGGGTCCCACACCCAACCGCCATTTTAAGTCAAAAACCACAAAAGGGCTCGTAATAATCTCAGAATCCTCGGGACACAAAAGAAGGGTCAATCTAGACCAAACTCGACATTTCGGAGCTAACCGCGCTGACATAATTCTCATCCTAGTGCGTTAACTCAAAATGTTGACTAAAGTCAAACTTAGGCTTAAACTTAAAGTTAAAATGCCTAATCGCATCAACTCACACTGAAAACCTCGGGAGTCATGCCGACCATGCTACTAAGCTTAAAATGACCATTCCAGAGCTGATGAATCGTCAGAATTGTATTCAGATGTCATCTTCTTGAACTTTTGATCGAAAATGATCATTGAACGTTCATAAGCTCCAAAAACACTAAAACTCGCACAATAACCAAATGAACGATCAGGTGACCGAATTGTCAGTCCCAGCAAGTCATAAATGACTTGAGATCGCTATTTGAATGCTCTAAACGACACACAGAAGGCAAAACACATAAATGACCTGGAGGGTCATTACAATTCTTTATTTCAATGATTTTCTTATTAAAAAAATCATAATATTTTCTAGTCTTTATTGAATTATTGATAACAAAACTAATTATTTTTCTAAGAAAATTTAAATTTTTGAAGGTATCATCAATTACTCCTTTTCATATAACTTCAAAATTAGAAATGATAATTTTAAAAGAATCAATGAATTCCCCAAAAATTGAAAGAACTTGAATGAAATCGGATAAAAAAAACTATATGATACCTCCTAATCATCTTGAAATCTAATGGATTTATCAATTTGTTCGAAATGCAAAAAAAAATTTAGATAATGTTTTAAAATTAAAGAGAGTAAAACTAATAGTAGTAAAAAAAGGAAGGTGGAGTTGTGGTAAAAATGGTGACATTGAGAGTGAGAAGCTTCAATGGAGATGACAATGAATTTTTGAAGAAGAAAGAAGAAAGAGGAAAAAATAATAAGTAAAAAAAGTTTAAAATAATAAGAAAATATATTTTTATAATAAAATACTTGTAAAAATAAAATTATGTTAGTTATTTTAGGTTGTCCACTCTCTTTGAGAGAGTGCACACACTCTATGTCAGGTGGACAAAAAATGATGTAATAATATTAGTTCAAGATTGTTTAGTGAGGTAATAAGACGTTCGCATAGTTAATGTGTCTTTTTGAAAATCCGGGACAAGTTCAGGTGTCACTTTATGTCTTTTCTCGATGAAGAAATAGTGGTTCAGTGAATAGAACAAGGGGCAGAGAGGTAAATAGGTTGTAGGTTTAATCAGAGTAAATATATTGGGTTGAGTCAATTTTTGGTAAATACTTGAGAAAAATTACATAATTACACATCTTATTTTACCATAATCTCTAAAATTTCATACCATAATCTCTAAAATTTCATACCATAATCTCTAAAATTTCATACCATATAAAAAAAATGCAAAAATTTCTTCTTAGATACATCCATATCCCCTCTCGGATACATCCCTTTTCACTCTTGGATACATCCCTCCCATTAAGTAATGTATCATTCGCAATCATTGAGCTATGTATCCGCAGGTTTTCAGATGTATCCAAAATCCTACAAATTTAAGGGATTTTTGTAATTTGGGAAAGAATAAAGATATGATGTAATTAACTCCTAACACTTTAAGGGGACCTTTAGTAGAATGTATTAAAAAAAAATGCATTAGCCTTGTGTATTACTGGTACCTTGTTTGGTACTCTTGTCAAGCATTAGTTATACATTCTATTGTGTATTAAGGTGTGTATTGCTAATACCATGGATTTTCAGGTATTAGCAATGCAATGGTTTTAATGCAGGCATTAACTCAATTAAAGACCCAATTGCCCTTCAATACCCTTTTATATCTTTTCCACCATAATAGTGAAGAGTATCTTGGTAAATAATTTTTTAAATTATATTTTTAATGCATCAAACCAAACAATAATAAAACTAGTCTATGTATAATTAATGCAAGCATAACTAATATATGCATTGCTAATGCAATCATTACTAATACACTATATTTAGCATTATTTTTATACACTCTACCAAACGACCTCTAAGATTTATGTAATTTTTTTACTAAATACTTTGCAATTTACCTAATTGATCCAATTTGTATAGTTTTCCCTATTTTAAATGAATGAAGATTTAATTAAATTTTATTTTTTCAAACAATGGCTAATGATGGACAAAGTATTCTAAATCTAAAAAAGAAAAAAAGGGCAGGGCAACCCATCCCAAAGCCCAATTCCTCTGTATTGGGCTGAATACAAGATCCGTTTGCTTATACCCTAACGTTGTCTTCCTCTGTATCTTCTCTGCAGAACCTCTCGACCTTTCTCTCTCTCCGACGAAGTCAATTTGTATGCTTCTATTTTACCTTTGCTTGTTACGTATCTCTAATTCAGCGAAAGAGGGTATTGTTTTTGCTATTGTTTAATGTTAAAAACATATTTTTTAGTGAATTGGTGCTTGTGATTATTGAATTGTTAATGAATTTGTTATTACTATTTCATGTTTTGATTTTTATACTGCTAGTGAAAAAATCCATGTTATGAGCTCATTATGTGGATTGAGTTAGTAATCCTTTTGAAAATTTTGAAAATTATTTGTGTATTTCTTCGTATTATGTATAATGAGGTACTACTTTCAAGTGTTACTCTTTTTGACCATTTAAGAGTATTCCTAGAGTATTTGAGGTTATGCGATTATTTTGTGTAATGGGTTGTTTGTATTTAGACGTTTAGAGTTTGTAGTTTTTCAATATGAAGGTTAATTATAATCATTTTTTCAGGTCACAAAGTTCTTGAGAAAGAAACTTTTATTTGATTCTTGGATTAGGCGACTGATTATGTATATTTCAGGGGATAAAAATGGCCGGGAAATCAAACAAAGGGAAGAATCGGAAGGCAGTTCAAAATGCTACCAGTTCTTCAGAGCAAGCAGCCCCACCTGATGCTAATGTGAATGATACTGCAACGCATGCGGAGTCCAATGGAACCACAGTTGTGACTGCTCAAACTGATACAAAAACAGAGGCAAAGGAGTCTGGAAATGAGACCTCCACACAGGAGGCAAAGCAAGGTGAACCTTGGCAATATCAAATTTTGATTTAAATATGTAAATAACTCATCATACCCGTCACAGTTCACACCCTAGGATGTGACGTAGTGGATGGTCAATTAAGTGGGTCTTGGAGACCAAGATTCAAATTCATGTAGAGACAATAAAAACTAGGTGATTCCTACCTGGTATATTTGGATTTAGAACATTAACCATTTTCCCTAATCATTTACTCCCAGTTGAGTTTAGAGTCTAGACATTCTCCCTTGAATTTCTGCTCTCTCTCCTTTATTTGCCAAAGAGACGAGTGCTGGTTTTACAAATTTGTGGCTTACTTGTTTGGGACTGTGCTGCTATTGGAATCAGTATCCGCATTTTTTGGTTTTAGCTATTAATGTAATTGGAAATTCCCAGTATTAAGTTGTATACAAAAGGACACACAGTTATCTATACTGATTGAAACCTCATGGATGCACCAAAAGCTTACCAAATATGGAAGGCAAGCCTTCATCTGTTGTTTCAGCTTTCAACTTATCCAAAAAAGAAAGAAAAAACCAAGAAAAACCTGATTGTATCAATGTCGCAGAGATCAAGCTGTAGATGGTCACAAGGTCTATTGTGTAATATGTGAATGCAATCTGTTTGCTATGTTCTTTCACTATATTCTTGCTGGATAAGTTTCCATGACCCCTTTAATAATCCGGTAAAGCATATGCAGCAAACGGTAACACTTATGTCATCACATATGTCTGTTTGGTGATTCTTGAAGTATAAGATATTACTTATTAGAGTGGCTAGTGTATTCCATACATGATGTGCCTCCTCCTGTCATGCTCCATGAAATGTTTGTTGTTTTATTCTAGATCTCTGTCATATGTTTGTTTTTGAATTCAGAGCAATGTACAATGCTAGCCTCATAACAACATTTCTTCACGTGTGTATTATTCTTGTCGAACTGTCTCTGTCTTTCTGCCTATGTATTTGTTGGTTCGTGTAGATGCCACATGTATCAAACTCATACTAATTGAGTCTAGGTTCTCTTCCAGTTTCACTTTCCCATATTACTTGTAGATAACAGTCTTACATTCTTGTATGACTTTTGTTTAATAGTCTAAATTTCTTTCTAATTCAAAAATTGGATGAAATGAAGAGTCTTTCTGCTTTAATCTATTTTGCAGGAGACATCCATCTTTATCCTGTTTCTGTCAAAACCCAAGGAGGGGATAAGCTAGAACTACAGGTAAGATGTGTTACTAATTTTATTGGCTTTCTTTTTTGTTGATAGTTCTGTTAGAAAACTTGTTTTTTCTTTATCATTCTCCTTTGGTGATGCCCTCATCCTTCAGATTTAGGAGAGTGGCTAAAATTCTTCCATTGCATACATGTGAAATCTTATTAGTATGTGCCATCGCTCAAACACTTCTTGTATTTTAGATCTGGATTGTCAATATTGAAAAGCCATTCTTTCTCTTTGTTTTTATATTTTATATCTGGATTGTCAATCATTGAAAGCCACTCTTCCTCTTTTGTTTCTGACTTTCTGAACTTGTCATTTGTTATCCTGCCTTCCTTATGTGTAGATCTTTAGGCATTCAGGACCAACTTATACTAAAATATTTGTGATTCTAGTGCGTTAGTTTGTCTAAAATGGAGTTTCTGATGGATACGTGTTTCAGTTGAGTCCTGGTGATTCTGTTATGGATGTGCGGCAGTTTCTTCTTGATGCTCCAGAGACATGCTTCGTTACATGCTATGATCTATCGTTGCATATAAAGGACGGGTCTGTTCATCATCTAGAAGATTATAACGAAATCTGTGAAGTAGCTGATATCACCACAGGAGATTGCTTCCTGGAGATGGTTCCAGGTGTGTCTTATTTATGTGGACCACAAGTTATTGATTTTAGCCTAAGTTGCGTGGACTCTTCACTTTTGATGACCCACCCATGTCGGATTCTCTAAAAATACACTACATTTGGAGAATCTGGCACGCATCCATTGACATTTTTGAAGAGTCCGAGCAACATAGATTTTAGCAGTTGCCAACGAGCTTATTACATGTTTGCTCTAACTTAAACCTGGCTGTGCAGCATTGTATGATGATCGATCCATAAGGGCTCATGTTCACCGCACTCGAGAATTGCTCTCTCTTTCCACATTGCACTCCTCACTATCAACGTCACTTGCACTGCAGCATGAAATCGGAAGTAATGTTGCGAAATCTGGAGGTTCGCTGTTCATTTGTTTTTCTTTGCCTTCTTGCTGATGTTCGTGTTGTTTAATAATTTGACAGCCATTTTCAATTGAATTGGTCTAACAAACATTTTTGCCTGTTTGTGTTTTAGAGCCTGTGAAGGCCGATGTACCAGAACTTGAAAACTTGGGTTTTGTGGAGGATGTTTCTGGTTCAGTCTCTAGTTTGCTGTCAGCACCTTCAAAGGAAATTAAATGTGTTGAAAGCATTGTGTTCTCTTCGTTTAATCCTCCTCCTAGCTACAGAAGGTTTCTAATCATTATTTTACTAATTATGATCCAACTAATTTTTCTCTCAGGAAGGCTCATTCTGACATTCTGACCATGGTTTCTCTTGAATCCAGGCTCTCCGGGGACTTGATTTATTTGGATGTAGTCACACTAGAAGGAAATAAATATTGTATTACTGGAACAACCAAAACTTTTTATGTCAATTCCAGCACCACAACTGTTCTTGATCCTAGGCCAAATAAAACTGGTTCAGAAGCAAATACTCTTATTGGGCTCTTGCAAAAG
The DNA here is from genome assembly GCA_029582685.1 of Solanum piurae. NCBI lineage: Eukaryota > Viridiplantae > Streptophyta > Magnoliopsida > Solanales > Solanaceae > Solanum > Solanum piurae. Next base: position 22,635 of record JAJOOO010002243.1, read on the forward strand.
ATCAGCTCCAGATTTAAGAAAGGTAGGAGCATGGTAGAAAGTAATTTATTCCTCCCTCCCCCTCAAAAAAAATAAAATAAGAAGAAGAAAAATTAGCTAGCACTTCATTTGGAGTCCAATTGTCAATCATCTTGTCTTATTGTAATAAAGGATTTTATCTTCGAATGAAGCTTTTCGTGAGATATTGGAGCGGAAGGCTTCTGCACATCCTTTTGAAAATGTTCCATCTATCCTACCACCAAATTCTTGGCTTGGGTCATATCCTATCCCTGGTAAGTTGTTTTTTGTGCACTCTTAACCTCTGGCTATCTCTACTTCATGTTGCTTTCTGTTGTATACATACATTAGTCTGCTGGATGCTGGGTCACATAGATGCCAAAAATAAGGCATATTTTGTGGTGTAAGAATTCCTGGGAGGTCTGTTACAATCTGTAAAGAGTAATATTACTTAGTGGACCATGTAGTTGAAAATTGTGAGGCACAACAATTTGCAACATGTCTTTCTGTTGAACCTGGTGGAAAATTTGTCTTACAGGTAGTTGATCATGTTTTAATTAGATTCCTTCTGAAGATATCTTATGCTCAAACATGTTCATTTACACTTTCAAGATATTTAGAATTAAAGCACATGAAATAAAAAAAAGGAACATGTAGAACTCTAGTAAAATTTCTAATTCTTGTATTTGCTTTATCTTCCTAGAAAGTTCTTCAATTTCCCGTGAATAGTGTGTACTGTATTGATTGGTGCTATTTACCTGGATGACAATGAAAGTCTGTAAAAGGATGCATAGAAAACTAGTACAACAATACATACATACATACATATATAGGGTGTGCCACTATGTGTATACTAGAGGAAAATTTATGCAAGAGCAATACTGAATATAGATGGCAAATGAGATAATTATCTTTGATTTTTCTTTTTCTGGTTAATGGTATGGCTGAGGTGATGAGAATGCTGTATTGGAAAATATGAAACTGGATTTTTGCAACTGAAGCACATTTCCTTGATAAAAATTTGGAAATGGTAGTTGGCACAACAATTCGTGAAGTAACATGAGGGTGAATGCTCTCTTTAATTTAATGCCACTAGATTACGTACTATATCCGGTACCACTAATTCAATCCATAATTTAAGTTGACATTTTAAACCGTCTCATGTCAAGGCATCATATAAGATGTGGTGGAGGGAGCACTATTCCTCAGTTTCTCTGTTACAATGAGGGACTTGTTTATGTAGATATTATAGTAACGTCTGATATCTTAAAAACTGCTACTCTACATTCTCTTACAATAACCTGTCTTTCTATTATTAGTTGCCTCACTAGTTCTAGTTCCTTGTGGATTCTATGGTGTCAGATCACAAACGTGATGCAGCACGGGCTGAGAATGCACTTACACTTTCTTTTGGAAGTGAGCTGATTGGTATGCAAAGGGATTGGAATGAAGAGTTGCAATCTTGTCGGGAATTCCCCCATGCAAACCCCCAGGAAAGGTGCATCTCGACAGATCTAAATTAGCTTGTACAGCATTCTAGAGTGAATTAATTGATTTCTTAGTCGATTCTACTTATTTATGCAATACTCTTCCTAAGTCTGTCTATGACGGCTGGTTTGCCTCTGTTCATACGTCTTGCTGTTTTTTATCACAGGATACTGCGAGATAGGGCCTTGTACAAAGTCAGTTCTGACTTTGTAGATGCTGCAATTAGTGGTGCTATTGGAGTTATCAACAGGTGTATCCCCCCAATTAATCCAACTGATCCAGAGTGCTTTCATATGTAAGTATTCAGCTGTAGATCAGCACAAGTAATTTCCTGGTGACTATATGTTCACTTAAAATTAACTTCGTTTGACCTTTATCATTGAAAATATAGTGCACTAGAAATAGTATAGTTGACCTTTATCATTGAAAATATAGTGCACTAGAAGTTGAAATTTTGTAAACAAAATAAAGGGGGTGGGGGGTGGGGATAAACATATAAATTTTCTTTCAACTGATATCCCCTAGTTCCACGGAAGGTTGTTAAATGGCAGGTTGAAATGGGATGAGTAGAAGAAGCGTGTTGAGTAATAGATGATAACTGAACTGCCAACTAAAGGCCTCCAGGCAACTAGGCTGGGTAAAATATGTTCATCATAATTCTTGCACTGTGACAGTCGTAATTATGTAATTTACAAGTCCACTGGTCAGAGTATCAAATTTGCTTTATAATTCCTTGAAATTAGTTCTACACTGAAAGTGGAAAACAAAGCAAAGGGGAGCAAGCAAGGTAATAGGAACAAATGAAGATTGTAGGAGTGCATACGTGTAACTAAACAAAAATACATTATTTTAGAGCCAACAGGCAGCTAAACGGTTGCCTTAATCCCATTTTGCATGCGACCTTTTTTTTTTTGGTTCCCTGAGTACATGAATTGCATAACCATTCCCGTCATCCACTCCGATAAATTTGGGTTAGTGTTATCCCAAACTGTCCCAATGTTTTTATGGTCTGTTTTGACCTGTCAATTAACATAACAACCACCCAAGATCCTGAAATATGGGCGGTCGAGTTGATTACCAACTTAAGTTGAAACCTATAGTCTCATATGCTCTTCACCCATTAGCCCAGCCACCGGGTGGAGAAACGGTCACAAGGACATTGGAAGTTAATCATGATGAGACGGCAGGTGCAGGGTGTGGAGATGGAAGAGAGGTTGTTATCCTTCTCTGTGCTCTAAGCTGACAATGTGCCTGATCCATTATTCACAAGCTTCCCGCTGTGTAGAATATCCGTGAGGGAGAGACATGTATACTTCCTTTTTTGTAACATGTTAAAGATTAACGCCCTGTTTCTCCATTATCCTTGCTGGCCGAATGTTTTTAGACTACTAAAAAATTCTTCTACTATTTATTGCCACTTTTGCCTGATACTTATTCTGTATGGATCTAGGTATGTCCACAATAATATATTCTTCAGCTTTGCTGTTGATGCGGATCTCGAGCAACTGTCCAGGAAACAGGTGGCTGATCCTAAAGTTGAGGGCACAGGCTTATTACGTAATTTGTCAGAGAAAACCACCAATAATTTGCCGCAGGGAGTCTCTGAAGTTTCCAATGGAAATGAGCATGTCGGCTCAGTTGTAGAAGCTGCAAACATCAACTTGGATTGTCCTCCTGAAGTGTCTGGTGAAACTCAGTTGACTGAAAGTGAGCAAGCCACTTATGCAAGCGCAAATAATGACTTGAAAGGCACAAAAGCATATCAGGAAGCTGATGTCCATGGACTATACAACCTAGCTATGGCGATAATTGATTATAGAGGACATAGAGTGGTGGCCCAGGTGCTTATTGAATTTGCAGTGATCTATATTTAGTTGTATGCTGTAGTTTAATGCTTTACACAAGTTCAGACATGAATGTCAGAGTGCTAATGAACATGAGTTTTCCTCTGGAAACGATCTTCATGAATTTTCTAATTTTCAATTTTTCATGCATCTGACGACTGCTATATTAGTCGTGGCTTCACTCTGTCTTGACATTTTTCCTGTATGAAATATTGTACTTACACGGTCCCATTTAGTGTGAAGGCATTTGACTGGGCAGTAGACTAAAGAAATTAAAGAAGACCTTTGACATGTAACCCAAATATATACGAAGTACCCAACTTATCCTTTTAATAATGAGTGATGAGAGTTCCTCCTGTCTTTGCTTTTTCTCTCTTTTTATAAAAGAATGAGCGATCAAGTGGGTCTCAGCTCCCAATAAGTCATGTCAGAAGGTTTAATAGTTTTCAAAAGGAGGTGTCATTCTTTCTGGTATAAGGCTAAAAAGGAAAGTGTATTAAAGTGGCACATAGTATACCACAATTAGGTTACCAAATCTAACCATTTGGAGATTTATAAGTGAACTATACTTGTAATAATTAATTGTGACATAAGCAGGGTTTTTAGACATACTATTGTTGCATTTCTGATTAATAATAACAAGCTTATATGGGTCTTTTTGGTGAGCACTCTTCTTGATATTTGTATTTAATTTAATCTTCTAATTTTACTTTCAGCTGCAAGGCTTACTGTTATAGATGTATTATTCTGCTTATTTATTGAAAGTTTATAGACCTTTTTTCTGTTTTTCTTTGTAGAGTGTTTTACCTGGTATCCTTCAAGGTGATAAATCAGATTCCCTCTTATACGGTTCTGTTGATAATGGCAAGAAAATCTGCTGGAGTGACGAGTTTCATTCCAAGGTAGGAGCGTACCGTAAACTTTTGGTCCACCTTCTTTTTCCCTTGAAAAGGTTTGCACAACAATTTAGGATGTGTATGCCTCTCTGGTGTTGGCATAGTTGTGGAATGTACAAGGTCTATTAGGATTTTCGTTTGGTTTGTCATGATTCTTAACTAACTATCGATTTGGTCCTATATGTTGTAATAATGACTTCATTTGAAGAATCTGTGCTTCTAAGTTGTGCTCAAGTGGACATGATTGTTGCAGAGATCAACATGTCTTGCTGGATTATTCGTCTTTTTCCTTTTGTGCCTTTGGTTATTGTGAGCCATCATTTTAATTCCTTTTTTTTGGTGTGAGCGGGGGTGGATGGGGGGGAGCTTCCTGAATTCCTGATAATTTAGATGGTAAAGAATGATGTTTGTTGATCGGGATCACAGGGGTGATATTTCAATGTGAATTGTAATGATGGGTGATGTCACTTTTCCTTTTTATCATTCTTGATTCATCTTGTTCATTTGAACTTATAGCTGGTTCTCTCATGTGCCTGAAATTTCATCCTGCTAATGTCTTAGGTGCTAGATGCTGCAAAACGTCTGCACTTGAAGGAACATACTGTCCTTGATGGATCTGGGAATGAATTCAAATTAGCTGCACCGGTGGAATGCAAGGGCATTGTTGGTAGTGATGATAGGTGATTATTATTTGATACGTTACTGCTCTAGGAGAGGAGGGGAGGGGGACTCATTTTCGTTATGATGAATGCTAAGTTTGGTTCATTGGTGATGTCAAGTTCTGTTTCTCCATAGGATTCATATGATTGAAGTCCTGCTAAATATGCACACAACACACTCCTCCAAGCTTAATACTTTCATATTGTTTAGGTATAGAACTTGGAGATGAGAAATTGTGATACTGGACTTCATTAATTGCAGTTTAATGCATGTGTGTATCTTTTGATAATATGTGACTGCCCTCTTTTCCCCAATAATATGATTTCTTTGACTCAACCAACTTTAGTGGGAGCACTTTTATCATTTTATTGAGATTGTGGTTTTCAGGCATTATCTGTTGGACTTGATGAGGGTCACTCCTCGTGATGCAAATTATACTGGTCCAGGTTCCAGATTTTGTATTTTGCGACCTGAGTTGATAACTGCATTTTGCCAAGTTAGTCCTGCTTGTACTATGACAAGTTTGCTTTCATATTTTCATTTGTATTCAATTTATTTTGTTTCTTATATTAATTCCGTATCTCTGAACCTGGTTTTTTTGGGGTTCAGTGCTTGCTTATTCTTGGGGATCTGATTTCTGACATTTTTTATTTTCAAAATTTTATGTTGGTTCCTCATCCTCTTTCTCTTAGGCTGAAGTTGCAGAGAGATCAAAATCCAAGTGTGAGTTAGAAGGGGAGGCACCAGTGGCCTCTGATTGTACTAGTGTAAATAACACTGAAGAATTACCAACAAATGATGTCGTTGCCCCGACTGAAGTTAACAACAATGAGGTAGTGATCTCCTGCTTAAGTGAAGCCTCTTCTTCTACTGAAGTACTTTTCCGTGTCTAATTATAATGATAGGGAATGCATTTTTGAAAGCCAGTTTCTTACCGCAATAATTACTGAAGTTGCGCTACTGTTGGATATAAGTTACTTATTTTACTTGACCGTATTTGTTGTTGGGTAGTATATTTTTAACAAGACACTTCTCAAAAGATATTTCTTTAATAATTTGCTTGATGAGATCTGAAAGTTCTAGTTAATGATCTCAGCTTTGATTGTTAATGACATATCCTATTTATAATTGCTTTCAACTCTTCCTGATTTTTGTGTGTGTTTGGTATGGAGGAAAATATTTTCTTATTTCCATTTTTGGTTGGACAAATTTTTTGGAAAACATTTTCTCTAGGAAAACAAGTTCCTTAAAAATGAGGAAAATTGCTTCCTTAATAGAAGTAGGAAAATTACTTCCTTAAGGCAAGGTTAGTAGGTATGGAGTGTTCTCTTGATTTTCGAGGGGTTTAGCACTATTCTTATAGTGTCTTGCTTTTGATTCCACCATCATAGTTATTCATTGTGTTTAGGTTATTGCAATATTTTGTGGTTGTTACTGTTTCCTTATTAGTTTCTTTGTTTTTCTACTGTCGTTTTCTCTTTTTCATACCTATTTTGATATGTTATACTCGAGCCGAGGGTCCTCCGGAAACGACCTCTTTACCCTCTCCAGACCCTACTTGTCAACTGTGTATGTTCTTTTGGCTTTTATTTAGGGAGAGAAAAGTGTGAAGGATGCTGCCAACAACTGCTGTTTTCACTCAGGAAGAAAAGATACTGATGATATACTTTTCAATCCTAACGTTTTTACAGATTTTAAGTTGGCTGGGAGTGAAGAGGTGATTTTTTTGCTTTTGATTATTATTCCTTGCTTGTTTTTTTTTAAGGTGTTAAATACTTATATGGTTCTTTTCTGCCAACTCGACCAGGAGATAGTTGCTGACCAAGAACTTGTGAAGAAAGTGAGTTTGTATCTGAAAGATGCTGTGCTTCCGAAGTTCGTTCAAGATCTCTGCACACTTGAAGTTTCACCCATGGATGGGCAAACTTTAACTGAGGCACTCCATGCACATGGAATTAATTTGCGTTATCTAGGAACAGTAAGGATCTCCAAATAAGCTCATCCAATTGTTGTATTGCTTAGGCTTTTCCAACAAATATAAGAGTTTTCTTAGCACAAGCGGAAGTTTAATGTCAGTAAAAGTAGTAAGCTTGGCTTTGTCTTGTCCTTTATTTTCCAGGTGGCCGAGGGAACCAGGAACTTGCCTCATTTATGGGATCTTTGTTCCAACGAGATTCTTGTCAGATGTGCAAAGCACATCCTCAAGGTGATTAATCTTGTTCTTCAGATTGTAATAGGTTTTTGAATGCTGTTGATAAAAAATAAGTTTTTCATTGCTACTTTAAAAAAGCCTTAATAATATTGAATTGTGAACGCACTTTATCTTATGCTTTGACAAGTGTGGTCCCACTTGAGAACATGCTTCGCCATTTGGTCTTGAACAACATTTTTGTAATTCTCTCAAAGGATCAATTATTTTGTGTCTCATGTCATGTCTCAACATTTTTGTTTAGCATTATTAGTGGAATAGTGAAGTGTAATTTTTTTCACCTGCTTTTATTTCTTAATTCTTCTGGTCAAAAGCTCTCTTAAATCAACAAAAGAGCTTTTTTAGGCTCTGGTGGTTTAAAAATATTCATTTACGCTTAAACCACATGGTGTGTAAGCTGGAGCACACGTGATATTTTACTCTGATTATCTTGATGCACGAAACTGAAGAAATTGAATATTAATTTATATGTTTGTGGATTTTGGAATTACTAACAATTTGATCTGATGGGACATGCAGGATTTGCTGAGGGATGCTGAGGACCATGATCTTGCAAACACAATCTCACATTTTTACAACTGTTTGTTTGGAAATATGCAAACAGTATCTAATAAAGGCGGCGCCAACAGTTTTAGAAACCAAAAGAAGGTAGAGAGAGAGAGAGAGAGAGTGCTTATTGTCATAACTTACTGCCATTTATTGCTATTTCTTGTAGTAAAATATCATGAGGAAGTTCAGTTGAATTGAGTGTACCACCTCATCTAAAAGCTTAACCTATTAAAAATTAGGGGATAGTTTTATTTATCTATTTAGGTTTACAACACGCCCCACAAGTGCTGATCTGATTCTTTTTCTTTGGCAATCCCTGAAAATATATTGTTGATGAGTGACAGAGACTTGAGTATAAGATCTCTAGCAGCTCTAATACCATGTTGAATTATGCATACACCTCATGTAAAAGCTTGAGCTATTAGGGTGGGCTACTTTTTCCCCTCTTTTTATATACAGTTTTGTAGCATTCCCATGCTTGGCCAATATTATTCATTTGTATGCTGATATTTGAAGAAGCATATGGAGATTATTAGTTTCATTGTTTGAAAATTTATGTTGCCGATATAGAGCAAGCATTTTCTAGAATCATTTAAGCTTGCTGGGCTAATATATTCTTCATTGTAAGTGATCTATGCTCACAGGTACCTTCATCTCAAAATAAATATATATATATATATATATATATATTCATTGTTTCTCAGAGACGATTATATGGTAAATGATTTTAATAAAATTAATTCTATGAAACACATTTCATAGGACCACATCGGGAACCAGCAAAAGTCATCCAAGGGACAAGGAAAGCGAAAAAATGTAGGATCTGCCAAGAAGAAACAGTCCTCTTATTTGAGCATCACGTCTGACAATTTGTGGTCTGACATCCAAGAATTTGCGAAACTCAAGTATCAGGTATCATATTCTTTTAAGAACCTCTTCCACTTGCTTGCCCAGATGTTTTAAGTTATCAGTTAAGGTTGATTTCTCTCTCTCTCTCTCTCTCTCTCTTCAGTTTGAGTTGCCAGAGGATGCAAAAGTGCTGGTAAAGAAAATTCCAGTTGTACGCAATCTCTGTCAGAAGGTATTTTCATCCAGGAATTCTTAGATTTAGTTGTTATTATGCATTTCTTATTAATGCTATTTCCCCTCTATCCCCGTATTGTCTTATATTGGTCAATCATTATCATATTTTTGAAGTGGCTATGGTGCCATATAGAGGTGTCAAATGGACAGGTTGGGCTGAAATAGGCTAAAATGCGGGTCATAACCCAACCCACACAATTCTTACTAAGTTTTAATTGCTTCATTTGTTCTTTTATAAAATTTTATGGCCTAATAATTTTCTTTTTCTTTATTATGACTATATAATAAACATATCAAATAAAAATGTCTTCTTTTTTCCAGTTTAAAAAGTCTTTTTTTTTACAAGATTTTTCATGAGTAAATTTGGGCTACATAGCAGCCCAAACTTCAATGGGTTGAGCTAATAAAGGGATAATTGTACAGAATGACAAACTAATAATGTAAAATAAATACAGTAGCTACCGTTTGATTTATTTGTGCTCCGTAGCAAACTGTTTGCCAGTCGCCTCTCTCCCTCTCTCGCTCGCTCCCTCCCCTCTCTCGCTTTATACAACAGAAATGTATAAATTGCGTTTCTGTTTGTATAAAGCGAGAGAAAATTGTAGATACACATGCAAATACATATATCTTCGTCATATACACTTATAATTATGCAATACAAATATTCCCCTGCCCAGTTCTCTTTTGCCTTTCTCTCTTTCTTGTTTTATACAAACACAGATTATACAAATATAATGTATAATTTATGTTTGTATAAAGCGAAGGAGAGAGCGATATTTGATATACAAACGTTTTATTTCGATTCAATTATATACAAATTCAAATTTTATACAGATATACAAACGCATAAAATTGAATTGAGAGGTTGTCAACGATTTATACAAACGAGAGGCTAACAACAATTTATACAAATGGCTTGCCAGCGAAATTATACAAATCTGAAGAGGAGCCAGCGAATTATACACTTGCATCTTTTGTATATATGTATAGCGAAATAGGCATAGCTTTCATTTGTATATGTATAGCGAATTCTACATATATATGTTTGCTATGGAGCGCAATTATGCAAATTTTGCTATAACATACAAATATGAATTTTGTGTTTGCTATATGTGAAAGTTGCTCGCTAATAAATGGGTAGGTCAATGACCCGCCCAAACTTGAACAGATTGGGTGGGTTTGGTTTGATTTTGTACCCCTAGTGCCATGTCATAATTCATATATCGAGATCGCTAGAATTCATATGGTGAAAAACACACATCTTGTTTATTTTACTGGGACTACTGACTCGAAACTTTGCTGCAAAGTGAAAATGGAAACTTGTTTGGTGTTAGCTTTTGTACTTTCTATATGCATGACTGTTTCATTGTATTTTAAGAGTTAAAAACTTTTTCTGGATCATCCAGAGGTAGTCCGCTGGAAGTCTTTTACTGTCTATTGTCCTGCTTTAGAGACAACCAGCATTTTATTTATTTGTTGTGTGTGGACTGCTCTTTGTGGCATTAGTTCTCTTGGCGCAAGTGAAGTTGGGAAAAAGTTGTCCCTGTTCTTTTGAGTGTTCAACTTCTCAAGACCATCAAAGTCAAGTAGTGAAATTTCCTTCCAGATATGCAAAATTTAATATGGGTGGTGAGGCACAGTGAAAAATTTGTGCTGTTATTTGACACAGCAATTACATTGTTGTCTTTATGTTTAAATTGAATTAAAAAATTTATTTGAATATGAGCTGTTAGATGGAGATCACTATACCTTGGTGGTAGAGATGACTGGAGGTTGTTAACTTGTCCTTGCCGTGGTTGATGAAATTTTGTTCAGATAAATTCCCCCTCTTTAGTATTCGGGCTAAAGATTAATAAAGCATCTTTTCGGCTTATTTTAGATAGCTATAAGTAATATGAGCTCAATTTGATAATAGTCTTCCCTTTGAAATCCGCGGGTTGTGCTGTTCTTGCGCAGCAGGTCAATCTATTGCCCATGTTAGACACAGAATTCTACCTTAATATGACCAAGTGACTCCTAGAACTTTTCTTTTAACAGGTAGGTGTTACCGTTGCAGCTTTTAAATATGATCTTGACTCTGCTGCACCTTTTCAAGCATCAGATATTATGAATCTCCAACCAGTGGTGAAGCATTCTATCCCAGTTAGTTCAGAAGCTAAAGACCTCGTTGAAACAGGAAAGGCTCAATTAGCTGAGGTATTAACTGTTTCAATTGGTGAAAGAAGTGGAGATTCTCATGTTAGTCATGGATATCTTGAGAGGCTAGCTGTCAATCTTTTTTGCCTTTTGTTGTACTGTTTAGTTTGGAGCTTACCTAGGTGGAATAACATCCTCATACATTTCAGGGTTTGCTTAGTGAGGCCTACACTTTATTTTCCGAAGCATTCACAATACTTCAGCAGGTATATTACTGATTATTTTTTCTCTGCGATGCTTTGATGTCTTATATTATTTAGTTCTGATTGCAATAATTTTTAAAATGCAGGTGACGGGTCCAATGCACCGGGAAGTTGCCAATTGTTGTCGGTAAGTAGTCTTGTGCTCTACCACTTCACTCTTTTTGTGAGAGAATATGCTTGTGCATTGTAGTCTTTGGTTATTGTGTTTTCTGTCTTTTGCTTTCATTGGCTTTTCTGTCTTATCTTTATTCTTTTCTATAATTTTGTTCTCTTTCAGCTACCTTGCTATGGTTCTATATCATGCTGGAGATATGGCTGGTGCTATAATGCAACAGCACAAGGAACTTATCATAAATGAAAGATGCCTTGGACTGGACCATCCTGACACTGCACACAGGCAATTTTCTTTTGTCTTTGAACTCTTTTTCTTTCTTTTGCTATATGATGCCTATTGGCTTACTGGTGTCGATTTTGATGCCGGAAACCTGTATTGCGGGATCATTATGTCTAGTAATGTGAGTTTGGTAATGTTGCTACAGTTATGGAAACATGGCTCTTTTCTATCACGGTCTTAACCAAACAGAACTTGCATTGAGGCATATGTCACGTGCCTTGCTTCTTCTTGGCTTGTCATCAGGTCCTGATCATCCGGATGTTGCTGCAACATTTATAAATGTTGCAATGATGTACCAAGATATTGGAAAGATGGATACAGCACTTCGTTATCTCCAAGAAGCATTGAAAAAGAATGAACGGTTGCTTGGGGAGGAACATATTCAGACTGCTGTTTGTTATCATGCTCTGGCAATTGCGTTCAACTGTATGGGTGCTTTCAAGCTTTCGCACCAGGCATGTACTTTAACTGGATAGTTTACTGTGCTAAGAAAATGATAGTTACTGTTTTAACCATTTTAATAAAATTATTTTCAACAGCATGAAAAGAAAACTTATGATATACTAGCCAAACAGCTGGGAGAGGAGGATTCAAGGACACGCGATTCTCAGAACTGGATGAAAACATTTAAGATGCGTGAGCTGCAGGTATAAGTTACTCAAGCCTGATGATCTCTAATTTCTTGTAATAAGATTATCATTCCCTTATGTGCTTTTTGCAATATGGAAATCCTTAACAGATGAATGCACAAAAGCAGAAAGGTCAATCTCTCAATGTGGCTTCTGCACAGAAGGCTTATGATATTTTGAAGGTAACTTTTTCATAACAGTTTTGTACCCTTTATGATCCTTTGAAGGGATCATTAAATAATCTCGACATATTTGCTTACCCTAAACCCTCACCTTGAGGCAGAAATGGAAGGCTTGTTCTGGGGGGGTTTAGACTTGCTTTTCTAGTTTTCATTACTTCGTCATTGCTATGTCTCTCACACTAGTTGCATGTTTAATCCTCTTCAGAAGCCTTGGATCAACAATTACAATATAATGTATAGGATCTTGGCGGCTATTCCTTTTTCTTGTTTGATGGCCAATTTGGAGTGGATTTTTCATTCTAGGGTTATGGTTCTAGTCGGCTTGGATTTGCTTTACTATGTCAATGAGAAATTGAATGTTCACACTATTGAGTTGAATATTGCAGGCTCATCCTAGCTTGTTACACGCATTTCAAGCTGCTGCTGGAGGTACTGGTATTGGTGGAATGAACCAATCATTAAGTTCTGCAGCACTTGGTGATGGGCTTCCTCGGGGAAGAGGAGTTGATGAAAGAGCTGCACGAGCTGCTGCTGAAGTACGGAAAAAAGCTGCAGCAAGGGGTCTTCTTGTACGTCCCAGTGGTGTTCCTGCATCAACTTTACCTCCTCTTACCCAGCTACTCAATGTAATAAATTCTGGCACAACACCGGATGCTGCAAATCCTAGTGGAACTAATGAAGAAAAGAAAGAAGCAAACAGTAATTCTTCTAATGGATCTGGAGATGCCCAAGCAGACCTATCCAAAGCAGGGGAACAAGATCAAACTCCTGTTGGTTTAGGGACAGGTTTGGGGATGTTGGATACCAAGAAACAAAAATCAAAAGTGAAAACTGCATCTTGAAACGTATATTGCGGAATGTACTAACAAAACATGTCAATGGCCAGTTCGAGCATATCATGGATTTTTGCTTGCAGCCACCTCATGCTTCAGGTACTCACTGCACGGGTGAATGCTTATACTTCGATTCCATTCTTACAATAAGTCTCTCATGGAGATTTAAGTATTCGAGCTGTAGTTCCTCTCATCTTGATTATTATTGCTGAGATGACATAACTTGTAGGCCTAGTTTGAGAAGATAGGTTTAGTATGCATTGTTTTGGTGTTTTGAATAATGTTAAGTAGAGAGGTCCATCATCTGTTTGGGTGTTGATGTCATCCTAAAATTTTTGACCTTTATTCATTCCCTTTCCCTCGTGTCTGGGCATGTAATGATCTAGTGAGTGAAGCTGCCCACCCATTTCAGTTGAAAGGTGCTCTTTCTTGGACACTTTTTTGTTTCTGGTTAAACTTAGACTTTCTATTTTGTTACTTATTTATCGTTGGAATGAAAGCGTTTTTCTGTATTGAGGTGACTTTCTAAGATATAAGTAATGTTCTTGATTTTTGTGAAGTTTACCTTCAGTTCCAACACTTTGTTGAATTTCCATTTCTGTTTTGCTCATTTCTTAAAGCTGATTATCAGCTCCGATGTACATTAGTGCTTATATTTGAATGAGCAAGTTAGAACCTCATGTTACACTAAAATGTGCATGCTTTACTTTATATATATATCGTGGAAAAGTAATTTGGTAAGCCTCATAATTTAGAACTGCACATACCACCCCATCTATAGATGGTAGAACTGCATGCACATACAAGCCATTTTTTGTTCTCAAGTTCTTATAGCACATCAAATGGCACAACTTGTCACATGAACTTGTTGAGAAATCCCTTTCTTAAGTACTTGCATTTTACTATCCTTACGCTGGAAGGCTAAATGATGGTCCCTCCGTTGAATGTAATGATATCGGAGTTGAGCTCTCCCATGTTTGTCCCATGTTCCAAATTCTTGAACATCTAGTCTTTCCAGTACCCCAACCTCACCACCCAACAATGAGGGATATTTAGCTGTAGCTCAAGTAACTCATTTTCATTGCAATCAAAATGGTGTAGAACCCATAGTACTTACTGCTGGGAGAAGAAGAGATGTCTTTATTTATTTGAAACAAATCCGGAGATTCTTGAATTTACTGTTCCAATTCGAAATCATTAATTTAAACCGTTTTCCTTTCAAGTGTTAAAGTTTCAGTTTTGCTTATTACATTATCAGAACATGTCCAGGTTTAAAAACATCATACTTCTCTAGTGACCACACATAATTTTGATCGTAATTTATAACCGCTAAATCAACTTGCAGCTAAAATTTCAAGGGCTTAAAACTTGTTGGAAGATTCAACGCGGGCTAATCATAACTATTTTATGGGAGTTTTTGGCTAAAAACATCCTTAAATTATTTAACCATTCTCCAAGTATTTAAAACTTAACAACTTTCATCCCTTTATTAAAATTTGTCAAAAAATTAGCGAATTCCACACAAACATATGCAATTCATACTATTCTCATAAAAAATAATCTATAATTTTATTACTTGTTGGAAAAAACTTCCAATTTTTTTTTTTTGAGACCCTTGTTTGCTGGTAAAAAACAAATGTTAGGACGGTGTAAGTCTACGAAGAGACATGATCCAACTAAATGGAGTTGGAGCTTAATTTTACACCATCTTCACCTTACAAAGTCAAAATGTCATTAGACCAATAATGTTTTGGGGCAAACTAATAGTTGAGGTAATCAAGATTCAACTAATTTTGATCTCTAGTACTCGAGTTTCGTTTTCCATTAGAAGTAAAAGTCTTCGATCGACACTATTTTGCAGATTCAATGAGAACAAAACATTTCAACGGATATTTTTTTTATATCAAATCAAATGAAAAGTAAATAAAAACAAAATTGCTAATTAAAAAGAAGACAGTGCAAAAAGTAGTTGTTAAAAAAAATTCACAATATTTTATTTTAGATGTATGTAGAATGAACAAATTGATTTATTGAGGGTGATTTAGGGAGTTTTGTTGAGAGTAGTTGAACTGTATATGTTTTTGTGAAGAATTTGTTAATTTTTGACAAATTTTAACAAAAGGATGAAAGTTATCAAATTTTAAATAATTGAGGGATGTTTTCTGTTAAGAAAAATAATTTGAGAATGTAGTTTAAGTATGTTTTTGGCCAAGTATAATATTTAGACCAGAGAGTTGCAGTTCACTCACAATTTTTAGCTTTGAACGCGCAAAAGTTCAAAGCTTACTATTGGAATTTCTTTTTGAGTCCTCGAAGTTTTACTCTTTGCATTCACACATACATCCCATTCAATTGAATATACAAACTTTCCAGGAACACAAGCTCACTATACAATACACTTCTAGAAAAGCTAATAAAAAATACCCTCAAAATATTTGTGATTTATTTTACAGTGGAGTAGACGAAGTTAACGGTGGTAATGGATGGTTTGCCCATTTCTGGGCAAAGTATCTGTTTTAATCTGTGCATCATGGATGGCTACCAACCTATGCCTATCTCAACTTCATTGGCCTCATAATACAGAACAATTGCTTTGCTATTATTCTATTCAGTAAGTGCAAAAAAGAGGATCAATATCATGGTAGAATTTCACTTTCCTTCAGAAACATTTATTTGTTTCATCATATTTATATACAACACTAAGTTGCAGATCAAGTGCTACATTATCTCAATGTCACAATAATAATACTTAATACTATAACCAACCTGTCCCCTCCATCAAGCAACAATTAAATCCTCGCTCGAATGTAAAGGAAACTGATAAAATGGTGATGACCAAACCCCAAAATTGCTCTGGCTAAGTTCCCCAGCTCATACTAGAAAGAATACGTGATAGTACATTTTTTTGACTCGCACCTATATCCCCTAACCTACCCTTGTAAGCACTGTGCCCTTCCCTCATCTCGAGGCTCCTGC
>JAJOOO010002244.1:0-45241 GCA_029582685.1 Solanum piurae
TGAAAAATACCCCAACTTTGGTCGAATTTGCTGTTGCGATACTAAATTTTCATGAGGACCTATTACCTCCCTAGACTATTTAATAATGTATTTTTTACCCCCTGAACTATTTAATAGTATATTTTAAAGGTAATATGTGCCCACGTGGACACATTACTATTTATAATTTTGCATTATTTTTTATGTCCACGTGGGCAAATATATATGTTTAAAATACGATATTAAATAGTCTAGGGAGGTAATAAGTCCTCATGAAAGTTTAGTATCGCAACAGCAAATTCAACCAAAATTGAGATATTTTTTAGATCCTTATCCCTAAAAATTATGAAAAAGGGATAACTGTTCATTCTTTCTTAATAAGAAATCTTGAGTTTGAATTCTTCTAAATTAAAAAATCGCCTTAATTAGGAAAGAAAGATTTATGTTGATTTTGTTGTTGTTTTCTAGAATTATTTCTTTTATGTAAACAACGATTTATAATTATAGCTAATACTAATATATTCCATATTCCGACAACGAAACGTGGGACCCACTAACCGTGTAATCCTAGATTGTGGGGAACGTTTGGGAGAGAACAAATTAAGGCAACTGTCTCTTTTGATTCCTTTATCCATAAAGAATCAAATGTGTTTTTTTCCTCGATTTATTTTTATTTGTTCAAGATAAATTTTACATGACATAGTATATGGTAAGATGAAGTTTATAATTAAATTTATATTTTATTTTTTCCCATTTAAGAGCAGGGATAAATAATTTTACACTATAATTTCAGAATAATTTAATCTATGAGTCAAAAAAAATTCTAATAATAAATAAAGTGCATAGTTTATTATGATATTCATATTAATTAGTGTATACTTTTTAATGGATTTGAGAAATAATTTGGAATAAGTAGTTAATGTGAAAGAATAAAACGGAAAAAATTATATTTCTCTTGATATATTAAAATAAATAAGTCCAAAATTAATTTTTAATTTAAGAGACAAGTAAACTCATTTGAATCTAAAACAACGCAATATAAATTTAAATACTAAATCCATTAAATTAAATTTTGAATTCGTCTCTGCTTAATTTCTCATTAAATTTACTTTTGTTTTTTACTCTTGGAATGTCAAAACAAAAATATGAGTACTACTACTTCTTTTTTTCATGTTTTATCTTAAACATTAATTAGTTATTCTTCAAATTACATCTTATAACTTAAGAATAAACATCAATAATTATTATGAGTATTGTTATAAAATACTCATATCAATTATTATTTTTTTAAAAACATTAATAAATTAAACTGAACATGTAAAAATGAACGGATACGTTATAAAAAGTATATGTGGTGAGGGAAAGAAAGAGATATATTGTGGGGGTATGAAATATGTTTGGACCTCTAAAAATGAAGTGCACGTTATCTTCAACTCACCTCAAAAGTTTCAAAAAAAATAAACAATACTCTAAAAAACAGACAAATTATGAAGTGAAAGACATCATCATGTGATTGGGAAAAAGCAAAAAAATAAAAAAATAAATTCTCCACATCTGTTTTGATTTCCCACAAAATACCTACCAACCGTTTAAACCCCCTAAAAAACAAACAACAAAAATGAAGGCAAAAGTTGTCTTTAATGCATGGTTTAGTTATTAAGTTGTCAAATTTAGCTCTCGAAATTCAAATTGTGCCACATGAATTGAGGAAAAACGAGTATAAGATAATTGATCTAGGGGGTAGTTGGCTAATATATTGTATTTTGCTTCACCTAAGACTTTATTATATTTTAGAAATCCAACAAAAAAAAAATTAGCATTATTTTCTCCATTTAACATAATACCCTTTCTTCAATACTCATATTATTAAAACATGCTAGAAAAACAAAATCACTAGCTTCTTTTTAAAGTTATTTCAACTTTATGGTAAAACAAAAAAAAAATCAACACAAAAGGCTGAAATAAATTTAACTATTTACTCATTGAACTTAAACAAAACTAAATACAAGAATTTTTTTTATATGATCCTCATATAACTCAACATCACAATCATATAACAAAATCCCTTTACGGGGTTTCACTTTCAGACCAATAGACTTAAAAAGCAATGGATGCCTCAAATGGAGCACACATTTTATTTGGAGAAGATAATAGAATTGATAATTTTATCTATCGTAAAGTATTTTAATAAATGACAAAAAGTTTAATTAACATTTCTAAAAGTGTTCATATATTCATTGTTTTTAATAGGATTCTCTATATTTAACGTGCAAGGGTTTTATGATTAAGTCTAAGTCGATTTTGGTTAAAACCAAAAGTTTGAATTATTCATCACGAATATCCCGATAGTTATCAAACTTGTCGTGAATAATGAATATAAATTTTACGAATAAGTAATTTAATCTTAAATGCCTTCATTTTAAATCTTGAACTTGAACTTAAATTTATAGCTTATAGAGAAATTTATGACTTTCAATTTATGAGTTCTCTTCTCACTTCTTATTTTCATTTTGTCCCTTTTATGAATTATGAAGATCCGTATTAATAATACTCCCTTCGTTTCACAAAGAGTGACCTGGTTTGACTTGACACAAAGTTTTAGAAAATAAAGAAGACTTTTGAATCTTGTGGTCCTAAATTAAAGTTATGTCAAATGTACTAAATTGCCCTTCAATCTTGTGGCTTTAAACATGCCACGTGAAAAACTGAAATTAAAATGATACCAAAAAAAGAAAGAGGTCATTTTTTTTTAAACAGACTAAAAAGGAAAGGAGGTCATTCTTTTTGAAACGGAGGGAGTATATAGTTTATAAAAATGGTATAAGTTACAAGTTACAACTATGTGATTTGATTGGTCAGTTCACGTTCATCCAATGATAAGCTCCAACTTGATTGGCTAGAATATGTCATCTAATATTGTAGAATATGCTTTTTTTTAAGTCTATTTTTAATAACAATAATTTTTTATTTTTAACTTTTTACTTGATATGTCACAAAATTAAAATATATTTAGATTATATTTTTTAATTTATGATTATAAGGTTTAATTTTCTTTTCATATTTCGTGTCAAGTTAAAACCAGATAATTTATGATAGTCATTTCTACTATTTGAACAAAATAAATAGTATAGTCAACAAGCAAGAAATTCTCTGTTTCGCAGACCACTGTATTATATTCTACACCATAATTAGGGTTTCAATTTGGGGCGAAAAAAAAACCAGAGAAAAGGAAGAAGATGAGATCGGTATGGTGTTTGATTGTTCTAATTTTCTCCATTAGTCTCTTATACGGCGTCGTCACTTCCTCTCAGATATTATCTGTTCACGCAGGTATCCCTAAAATTTCAAGCACTTTCTTTGTTATTTCAATGCTGAATGGAGAAAAAAAAAATTAATTTAAAGTTCATTGTTGATGTGTTAATTGTAATAAAAATTGATATTTTTTAGATTAGTTTGTAATTATTTTTGTTCTTGTTGGATTATGTAGCTCAGTATTTGTTTAATTTAGAGAGATCATTCGATAATTAGCTAGTTGATCGTAGATTTTAAAAATTATCTTCAAATATTTTCAAGTTCTGTACCCAAGGGTGTGGCCTAGTGATCAGTCTCAGTTCAAATTCCAAAGAGACAAAAAAGGTCAGGTGACTAAGAATATAGTTATCTGGTACTTGTTGCTGATAGGTGATAGAAGGTATCTGTGGAATTAGTCGGGTGCTCACAAGTTGACCCGGACACCTAGTTATCAAAAAAGGGTCATTTTTTTGGGTTTTTGGGACTTACACTTGCAAAACTTCAATTTTTTTCCAACTAAAATGCATGTCTAAACATAACTTCAAATTCCAAAATCGCAATTTTAAAAGCTCAAATTTTCAAGTTTCAACTTCAAAATCTATGGTCAAACGGGAGGTAAGAATTTTAGGCGTGTTGTTAATGAAGCATGATTGGGAAAGGGAAATAATGAGCCAACAATACTAGGTTAATAATCCTGTTTAGTGTTTGTTTACCTTTGATTTCTAGGCTTATTTCTTTTTATTTTTTGTGTTTTAGAATGATTATTATAATAACTGAAATTGGTTAATAGAATTACACAAAAAAGGAAAAAGCTTTAACTGGTTGATGCTCTAAATTTTAAGTAATAGAAGCTTTAACTAATAGTTGGGGATATTAGCTTGAGCTGGCAAGGGAGGTAGGCGTACCCCGTGCACCAAGTGCCCCCCATATCTAGTGTTGGGGTAGGGGAAGAGTAGGTGTATATCATTCACAGTCTTCCGCTTGCATTTCCATAAAGAGGCTGTTTCCAGTCCACGTGTCAAAGTGTGACCTACATGATAGTCAAAAAAAGAGAAACTCTATTGTTCACGCCCTTAAATTATTGTTCTTGAATGAAAAAGGAAAGCCAACAGCCTTTCTGTTCACTTGATTGCACTAGTGCTGACAAAGTTTACATCTTGCTCAAAATAGAATACCTTCCAGAATGATTATTATTTGCTACTATTAGGTTGTAATTCTTGTGGTTCATTCCTGTTTGTATCAGGCGCATCATTCAGTCAAAGTTCTAAAGAACCAAAATATAAGGTTGAGTTTCATTCAGAAGACTCACCTTTCCAACCGGTAAGTTATTTGTCATGTCTCTCACCTTTTTACATATTCATAGGCACACTATGCACTTCAAAAACTTTATATGCTTGCTATAAAAGATGATCTTTAATTAAATAAGATTCTAAGAAGTGGATGTAAAACTGGAAAGTACACTACGCGCTAAAACACATGAATAATTTTAGAGTCTACTATTCTTGAAACTACAATTAAGAATTTAAATCTATGTTAGTCATACATATAAGATTACAATGGGCACTGGGAAGCATGCTGAACAGCCTTTTTGAGCAACACATTTGAAGTATAGTGTCACCTTTAGGATCCTTTAGTAGTGACACTGGTAACTTGAGGGTTATGAACTATGGGATAAATTTGAGAACATTTAGGCTTCCTTGATTCCCGAGGGAAAAGTGCAACTGATACTTTCATTAATTTTGTATGCAACCTGTTGAAAGGGGATGCAAACAGAAATTTTACCTGATATTCTGAGCAAATAATGATGAGATGGAGGGTGAATTTACATGTATGATCATTCTACAAATCTTATGTACTGGTGCACTCTGTTTTGCAGGATGATGACCAGGAAACTATTCTTATGCCCAACAAAAACGGCGAGAAGTTCCTCTGTTATTTGCCTAAAGTCGATAAACCGAAGATTGGTAAACCAGTGACAACCAATATAAGCAGTTTGGTCGTGGACACTGAGAAACGCATCAAGTTGAAGACGCCAGATGAACTACTTGAAGTACTGAAGGATAAATGCCTTGTCAGGGTGAGAATCCATCTAGCTCTTCCCTTGCCACTTGATGAAGAAGTATTCTAATTTTTTCTATTATCTTGCACTATCAAACTTTTCTACAGCAAGAAGGGTGGTGGTCATATGAATTCTGTTATGAGAAGAAGTTGAGGCAAGTTCATTTGGAGGATGAAAAGGTATGTTTTACTTCACTTTTAAGTGTGTTCTTCAGGCATGATTTCTCAGAGTAACCTTTTGTTTTTTGCACCAAGAATATTTTAAATATTTAATTGGCTGAGTCTTTGTTGCGTTGCTAAAGCTCCTGTCATGCGATTGGTGGTGGGTTGGTTACGGAAAATTCAAAGGATCAGATATTGACATTTGATAATCTAAAACCACTTCCTCCCCCCCTGCACACCTTGATTAATCCACCGGGCAGCCTGTACAGCCACATATGTTGCCAAAGGTAATCCTACCCACCAAGATGGCAAGACCATAGCAAATGATGTCACACTAAGTGCTATGGCTGGGAATTGAACCTAGAATCTCTACGTAGTTACTCCCGTCTCTCGACCACTAGGCCATCCCATCCTCCCCTCCCATTTGGTATGACTCATGTTGACTTTCATGGTGGTGAAGTTGAATGAGCTGTTATATTCGACTTTGAAATAGCCAAGAAGATCTAGTATAGATTTCTGACTATATCCAGGTCCAGTGGGTGATGCCAAAATCTTTGAGGCAACGCTTTCTGAGCTGGAAATTTGAGAAGGAAACAAGAATTAATAGCCTATTTCTTATATGTTCAGAAAATTTCTTGTTCTTGCTGCTTTTTGGTATTTTTTACATCTATAGAAGACAGATGATTTACTAGACTTTAAGGATTGCCTGTAAGCTTGCAAATGGAACTAAACTGTTTGTTCTGTCATATCTTTTATGCAGATTAAATCGTAATTGAAAAGATAATAGTTGAAAGATGTGAAGAGTATATAGAGATGTCATATCAAAATCAAAATATTATGATGTAGTAGTAAATTGAATGACTTGACATCTTGAACTTGTTGGGTTTCTCATTCAAATATAGATTTTGAATTGTTGGGTTGACGAAAATAGAAGGTAGCACAAACATATTTATTGGAGAAAAAAGTAGGTCAAACATATGGACGGAGGATGTTTATTGTGCAATTGCATTTCTTGGTTTATCATAGGCATACTGTTATTATGTACATAGGAGTATCTTTTGCTCTCTCCGTATTAATATATTTATTTTACTTTTCTTTTTAGTTTGTTTTAAAAGAAAGTGTCTTTTTCTATATTTAGTATTTATTTATATTCCAACATTCTTACTTTATCCTTAATGACAACTCCTTATAAAAATGACCTGACATGGTTAAGACCACAACATTCAAAGGATATTGTTGGCAATGCTATTACTTTAAAACCAAAAGATTACAAAATCTTCTTTATATTCTTAAACTTAGTGTCTGATAAAATTAGGACAAATAAAATGAAATGGGAGTATATGCATTGTTGATCAATTATTTGCCTTGTTAAAAAGTGTATTCTCTGATCAAAGAAAATATTTGTTATGTGTTTTCAGTTGGTTCAAGAATTTATCTTGGGTTATTATGATGCTGAGGCTACCACAGCTTATCATGAAAAGCACTCAGATAATTCAGTATTAAAGGATCCCCGTTCGAAAGATGCATCACAAAGGTATGGATATCAAACTGTGAGTTACTAACTGGCTTGGAAAGAGCTTCTATTATAAACCTTGAGTACATAGTGTCTGCTAACCACAATTAAAAGCAAAGGCTCTTCAGTTTCAAGTTTCACACAAGTACTTGACTACAGAAAACAACTATTATCGTACATTTATTCAATTTTATGTAATTTTTGGGAAGTCTTTCTCGAACTTGAAGCACAATGCCTGATGTGTGGATGGATTAAAATTCTTTATTTCTTCTTCAGAATAATTAATTCCTCCAACTCTTTGAATTCTGTAGATATCATGCTCATATATATACTAATGGAACCGTGTGTGATTTAACAAATGTGCCACGACAGACAGAGGTATGAAGCTATTCTTTTGCTTTTTGCTATTTGTCTTTTTTATCCAAAAATTCTGTATTTCTGATGGACTCAATTCCAGGTGAGGTTTGTTTGCTCAGAGCCTAGAGCAATGATAAGCTCTATAACTGAATTGTCCACCTGCAAGTACGCTCTCACCGTACACTGCCCAACCCTCTGCAAACACCCGTAAGTTATTCTCCTTGATTTTTAAAGAAAGTTACTCCTGATTTTTTGTTCAATTTCTCTCTTATGGCTGCTGATGACGGCAGTAAGTCATCCTTTCTCTTTTGGGTTGTCTGTTATTTCTGGTTGCTGTTTATATCTATTTCAATACTAGCTTCCATTAGTAACTTACTATCTGCTGCTGACATATTGAGAAATCGGAGACTTTTCTAGGTAGGAAGTGGAAATCCAGTTGTTTTTCATGTTAGTAAAACGCTGGTCAAAAGCATTCATCAAGAAGTACCATAAGCTGAAAACACATGCTTATTATAGGTCTCAGTCAAAAGTCAGCAGACCACCACATCAAACATGCTGTGATGGTGTAAGAATCAAATAATTTTTCATTCTTTTCTCCAATCTTAGTTGTCTTGGTATTTTCTGATAGTCTTAATAACAATAACAAACCCAGTGTTATCCCACAAATGGAGTCTGGGGAGGGTGGTGTGTACACAAACCTTACCCCACCTTATGTGGCCACCTTTTTGTGAGAACTACGCTTGTGGGATTTGATGCTTGGTTGTGCAGTTGATATTTTCATACTCAAGATGTGTATATATTTGGATAATGAACAAAGTTCCTCCCTCAGATTGATGCACATTATGCTGGACTTCAAAAGTATGTCTTTGATTGATCAATTTTAAATAGAAAGAATTCACTAGGTTACTCCATTGAACACTTAACAACTACTCTTAAATGTTTCTGAATGTTAGCATTATTGCTATGCAATCATTTAGGTTTGGTTATCTTGACATTTATTGCTTGTTCTCCATATATAAGCACAAGGGGAACTCATTTTCTGTATTCGTCAGCATTTGCTCTGATTTCGGAAACAACCTCTCTACCTCCCAAGGTAGGGGGGTAAGGTCTGTGTACACACTTCCCTCCCCAAACCCCACTTGTCGGATTACACTAGGTATGTTGTTGTTGTTGTTGTTGTCAGCATTTGCTCTGATTGTTAATTGTTCTATGCAGGCTCTTTCAAGAAGAAAGGTCAGTGTGGCATACCATTAACTGTAATACACTTCCAAAAGATTACAGAGAAACGAAAGTTGAAGATAACTTTGAAAATCAGAAGATCGCCATGGTGACAGGCTCAGAGTATCAGCCTTCAATTGATTCAGATGAGCACGTGAGAGTGGAGGAAGACAATTCAGATGATGAAAATATCACTGTAGCAACATAATACATACATGACCTATGAAGGAATTTACTGCAGAAATGTTACATTCATCGACTTATCGATATCAAGCTGCTAAGCCTCAACTCTTTTTCTACTTGTTCATCTGATTCAGTATAGAACTTTTTGGAAAGGTACAACACATTTTTCTGGTACAGGGATAGAAGTCACATTTGTTGAGGAAACATGACCCTAATGTTATAATATAAGATGGCATTTTAGCTCAAGCATTCTCAAAGATTGTGCACTACTTTCAAAATTTCAATTGCTTAATTGTTGGTGAATTTATTCACATTCTATTTTATCTCAATTTGTTGTATGGGGAACGTAATTGCAGGGTTTTTCCTGGTTTGTTTTTAAACAAAAGGTACATCTTAGGAAAATAAGCGGGTTTCTTACTTTCTTTCTTGTGCTGGGTACGTAAACAAAAAAGATATCTTGAAAACATTTATATATAATTCAGATTAGAGTCGTCAATAAGGGCTAGGCCCGTTGGGCCGGTTTGAATAAGTCTGCCAATTTGTGGGGCTTGAGAAATATGGCTAGGGTCAGCCCGTGGGTCAAATAAAAATTAATTAAAAAATAAAAATAAAATAGAGTATTCAAAATAACTAGAGTCTAAACTCAAAATTTGTTTAAAGTTTGAAATATTACAATTTAAATACAAATTATGTTTATAAAATATGTACTACATAAAAAAAATTCCCTAAAATTTCTAGGGAATCACTACATAGACCATAGCCTATGGAATATTGTCATAGTTTTTGTATTTTATTATGATCATTGGAAAACAATTAGGTTAATATTTCTATTTAGCTATTTATGCTTTTACTTGAAATCAAACTTAATAAATATTATAAAGATCCTTTCATTTGTGTATAAAATTAACAAGTAGTAACACTAACACCATGTAATATTGTCTTGTCGATATTTATGATAGTATTTTTAAATTATATTTTAATTAAAAAAATTATAAAAAAATATACTTTTAAGAAAAGAGGGTTGGCCCGGCAAAGCTCGTAGCCCACGTACTTGTGGGCTGGGCCGATCATTTTCTGGCCCACACAAAAAATGGGCTAGCCCAACCTGACCCGTCAAATTTCAAAGCATGTATGGATTAGTCCGGATGGGATGGGCCAACCCATATTGACATCTCTAATCCGATTGATACATGTGTGAGGGGTAGGGGTGTGGGGTTAATGTAGGATGTCACTTGTGAACTTGTTTTGGAAACCTTGTATTTAAGGATTTGTTTAATGAAAATATTTTTCAAAAATTTTGAACTAATCGAACATGAAAAAACTGTAAAACATTTTGTGAAAAATATTTTCTTCCATACTGAACAGTGAACACACACAAAGACTTGAACAATATGGGTTAAACTTTCAATCATCCTGACGTCAAGCTATTCTCCAGCTCTTGTTTTGTCATTAAAAAACAAATTATTGAGCATCACTAGAACATGACTCGTAAATTTGTATAAAAATTCATTAAAGTTGCAACAAAAAGTAAGATTTGAATCCATAATTTATAAATATAACAGATTCAATGCTAAAAAACTTAAAGATTTAACTCATAGAGCTTTAATCCTAAATCCGTCTCCGAATCAGGACCAAGAGGAAGTTGACAGAGTAACAAAACTCTGCATCATAAACGCAAAATAATTTAACAAAAAGGAAACGCAAGGCATCACTTTTTCCTTTGAAATGTAACTATTCAAAACCTATATAAGATTATATATTCTATTCACAGCAAACTATTCAAGTTTGTTAAAATGTACTGTACTTTAAACTACGAATACGGACAATTCTCAACATGTATTGTACTTTTAACTATGACGATGAACCAATCTCTACGTTAACTCCT
Organism: Solanum piurae; assembly: GCA_029582685.1. NCBI lineage: Eukaryota > Viridiplantae > Streptophyta > Magnoliopsida > Solanales > Solanaceae > Solanum > Solanum piurae. The sequence goes on from JAJOOO010002244.1 coordinate 10,647, forward strand.
ACAGTTATTAAAGCTAAGTACTCGTTTATAGCTTCACCTTCTTCCGTGACCTCAATGTCGTAGTCAGAGTAAGCATCTCCTTTTAGTAATTCGCCAGTAATCTCATCTTCCATTTCTACATCACGCGTCTCAACTTTGTTATGACTTGGACCTCCATCACTACTTGAGCCTGCGTTAGTACCTGATCCATCTTCACTTTGGTCATTAGTTAGAGGATCATTTGCAATTCCATCTCCTCCCTGGTCGCTGGGAAGAGTATTGTCTACATTGTGATCTCCTGCTGCAGCAGTATTACTTGTTCCTTGAAGCAGATGATCTATCGCTGCTTGACGTGTGCCAAGGCTGCGAATAGCTGCAGCCGCTGCCCAAAAAAAAACCATTTTATATTATTATGTCAGCTCAAATGACGACCATATTAAATTAGACTATCCTACTTCAAGTAATGAAAGCAAATGAGAGTTCATGACTTCTAATTAACTAGTAGTGAATTGCCAGCAGGCAGCAGCTTAGCATGATCGTTGAGCAAGGCAAAAAACAATAAAAAATTTATAACCGTGCTGTCTGGGCCAGCTTGCGTTCATGTTGACTAATTTCACGAGATACCTGTCACCTCCCACAAAAAACAGATAGGTAACTCTGTCCACCAAAGTTATGACAGATGGGAAGAAATCACTTTGCAGTACGGAGATGAGGAGCTCCCTAGGCTTTTTGATCAAGAAAGAAAAAGCATACGAAACTCTTCATCTTTGTACTGCAAGGAAGATAGGGCAAGTTATAGAAAACACGGTCACCAAGTAAGGAGACTCCAGAGACTGAAAGAACTTCTTGGCTGCCAAAACCATTTTAAACAGCCCAATCAGATAAATTCTTACATGATATTCTTCTTTGAGGCAATGGCGATCCTCGTATACGGAATTTTTGCAAGTGTTAAATTTTAAAGGTAGTCTACTCGATTTATTCCTTGATGCTGTCATGAGATTGGTGTTCCCTTTTGTAAAGAACTGGACATTGGGCCTTAACTCAATGCCAAAAGGTAGCTCATGAGGTGAGAATTGTTCAAAATCATGCAAGGAGACTAATCCCACATCCCACAACTATTGTGGACAACTTAACACCCCCTCCACACACCCACAAACCATAACGCAACTCCAAAAGGTCTGCTAACTACTGCATTAACCTCAAAAACTACCTAACCAACGGGTGAAAGCACAATTCATGAAATTCCACCAATATCAGGGTACATAAGGCCCTACATCTTTTTGTCCTTTTCCTTTTTATTTGGTGGCTGAGGACTGGTAGAGACCTTCTTGCCTACAATCCTTAATAATTCTTCTGCTTTTTCACTCAAATACATTTCTTGGAATTTATTCTACCCATCATGTTACAAAATCAACACTTAAAATAATCACTTTTTATGGAAGAATGATAGGTCAAAAAGTTATTACCGGAAATAAAATGAAATGTTAATAGAATTAACGAGATCAGTTTAAGTGAACAGTTCTGTCTTAGACACTTTTGTCATTGTAAGATCTTTCTAACTATTTGTCAACAAGGTGGGAGTGGCCTCCATGGCGGACACAATGAGAGAGGTGAGGCTGAGATGGTTCGTACATGTGAAGAGGAGAAGAGATGCAGAGACACCCTAGTGAAGAGGTATGAGAGGTTGGCTATAGTGGGTATGAGAGAGGTAGAGGTAGGTCGAAGAAGTATCGGGGAGGTGATTACACTAGGCATGTTGTTGTTGTTGTTGGATTTGAGTCCCTAAAAGGTAATGTGTCAACTTTTTAAAGCTAAAGCAAACGGGATCCCAGTGAACTTGCTTTACTGGACCCTAAGCGCTAATACGGCAATGCCACACAACAAAACGCTCACCTCAAAATTAAGAAAACCAGGCAGTTACTAAAAAAAGGATCATGGATAAGAACTTAATTCAGGATGAATTTAACGAATACTAGATACCTGCTTCTCTGGGGAAACCCATGGATACAAGTTCTTCAATTGAAGCATTGGCTGCTTGACGCAATCTTTTCTTCTTCCTAGACTCAATATGTATCTGCATTACGAAAAGAAGAGGCATATAACCAGAGATATTATTTGATAAATGAGCACTGCAAGTCAGAACACCAGAAATTGATAAATCCTATTTTCTCTGCACCATTTTCAACTATATCAAAGAGTCATTCCATTCCACTAGTACAGGAATCGTCGAAGCACGGGCTATCTACCATGCGGCAAATACAGCTGTCTCATTGAATAAGTAACTGGTTGAATTTTTCCAACTGCACGGTCCCAGAAAAATCAGGTGCTTATTCCCATTTTATTAAATTAACTAATTATCAAGCTAGCCCATTGTTTTTTTCAATAAGTCAAACTTTCATTAGTAGACATTAAGTTGGTATCAAAAGTATTTACAAAGGTGTCCATATGACTGGTAAACGTCAAGTTGGTGTCAAAAGCATTTATGAGTTGACTACTGCCATTCATCAAACTTGCCAGTTGTTTATTTTGAGTTCGTCTAAATCAGAAGAGCAAGAGACCCCGACCCATCTTTCTGATACTTCTAGATAATATTAGTTCTTCACATTTAAAAAAAAAAAAGTAGAACCACTAGAGATTTCTCTTGGTCTACCTCTAACGATAATAATCACCAGCACTTTGTAATATTTGATTGATCACTATTTTACATATTCCTTTTCCTAAAGAAGTTCCTAGGGCATTCAAACACTTTTTGACAAGCATTTTCTGCAGCTGATCTGCAAACCTAGGTAGAATTAACTGGTAGGAACACAACCCAACCACTTCCCAAATTATAAACTTGTAATAAAATTCGACCAGCAATTTATACCTGGGTAAGTAATCCACTAATAGCTTCACGTGGACATTTATTCATGCCAGGAAATTTACCTGTATCGAAGAATTAGCTTCTGGATTTGTCAAGTCATCCAAAGCCTTTTGTGTGTCATTTTCATTTCGTCGAAGTGCTTCTGCAGCAAGCTCTTTCTCAAACCTGGCATTCAGGAATATGAATGAGTTTTAAATATCAGTCCAGTCAAGACTCAACATAAGCCTGACTTAGGATAAAAGAAGCTCAGTCATTCTGGTTTATCAACCAAATGTACTGTTTGATAGCCGAAAAAGCTCTCCTTCAGATTTTCTGATCCAGAGTTAGTAATGAGTTGTGATCTTAAAAAGTAGTTTCAGTCAAATTGTCCTATGCAAGGGATACATGGAACGTCCCCACACGAAAGATCCTGTGATACAAGTCTTACTTACCCAATTGACACCAATTCATTCAGCCTCTCGATATCAACAGCTTTTCCAAAGGGAGTCGTTCCATAACACTTTTGCTCCCTACAGTTAATATGGTAGAGATACATTTGGTAAATGTGTCTAATCTTAATGAAATAGAGAAAGGAATTATATTTTAAACAAAGATGAACTCACATGATCTCCTTCTGCCGCTTAAGGTCATCCACCCTTTTCCTTGCTTTCTTTTCTTTCTCTTCAACAAGAAAATCAACAGCATTTTCTACTACTTGGTTGTTCATGCGCAGCGCTCTCTTGGAATCCCGTTCTTTGTAGCCCATACCCAAAAGTAAGGACAAAGCTTCATCTGGAATTTGAAGCTGTTTTTTAAAGAAAGACAAAAAAAAGGTTTAACTGTTTATGAAGAATTAACCAACAGAGAAGGAACAGCAGCTGCTATCCCAAAGAAGAGAAGTAATAGATGCATATGTAAATTCAATAGACTAATAAGTCAGCATCACAAGCAGCGCATGAACACATGTGCACATGCATGAATAACCAGATAGAAATTGAAGCAAAAGTAGACACTGGAGGTGATATATTATCTCTTACAAGAACTAAAATATTTTCCAAATATATGTCTATTAGTGAAAATGGAAAGAGCCAACTATCATCAGCTTTACAAAGAAAGACAGGCTAACCTGCAAAAACTTTGTTTGAGCAGATGTCAAGGACTTTCTAGATTTTTCAGTCTGATTGCTATGATATGCCACTACTCCTTCTAGCAGCTCCAGCCTCAAATGTCTAGAAAGAAGATATGGAAGCAACAAATTTTCAAATAATGTTCCTGCATTATACACAAGCAGTATCAATCTGTTGTGGAGGGTTTACTCACAGGGCAATCTCCGGATAACGTCCTTTTTGAAGCAGTCTGAGACGACTCGCTTCCTTCCCATGAGAACGCTCGAGCCCTTCCCTAGCTTTTGCAAGGCGGACTCCTGCAACTGAGAGCCAGCTGATATCTCGGAGCATAAAGTAGCACCACACCATGTCTATTTGCAGAATGGGCACATTGTCAACCATCTGAAAAGCCAACGAGGAAGGGTGGAATCATCAAATAACAGCTATGGAGCAAATTTCTACAGACCAGTGAATAAAGTGTCTTGCCATAAAATGAAATATACATTTTATAAATGCTAAACACTATTCACAAGATAAGGCCATTCAAGGACTGACAACAAAGACTCAGATCAAACAACCATATGAGAAGAGTAAGGAGGGCATGTTCCATGACTTTGTTGCAATAAATAAATTATATCATCTTATCACCTTTGATTTCTTTCTTTATCCATATTATATAACTCAAAAGTGCAAGGTTACTTTTTTTAATTGTTGCAGAAGTCCAAGGTCACTTTTCACATCAATTCCGTGAGGAATTCACATTTAGAAATTGTGAGCCACTCTCCATTAATCATTAAGTAATGAACATTTATGGCTCTCATCTTTAATAACAATAATGCTTAAACTAATAAATACTAAATTTTCTGGAAGAAAGAATCTAACTCACCTCGATGAGTTTCTGGTCGCAGAGAGAGAAAGCTTCCTGCAAAGAAGAACCCGCTTCTGTATGAGCATTCAACAAGATGTTTATATAAACACGGCGAAAAGCAAGAAAAAGATTAGCACTAACCTCTCCCATGGTCAGCACTTCTAGTGCTTCCTTGTATTTCTTCTTCCTCATCAAGGCTTTTGCATTTGCGTGAAGCATGAGGCCCATCATTATTGCCCTAAAAAATAAAGAAAAAGGAATCAACAGATTGTGTTTCATAGTCAATATGAAACTGTTTACTAAATAGGTTACACCAACACCAACAAACCCAATTCCACAGACTGGGGAGGGCAGTGTGTACTCAGAGAAGTTGTACCCTCGGCTCAAGGAGAGATGAAAAATAAGCAGTAATAACATACAGTAGTAACAGCAAGATAATAGATAAATGAAGCGAAAGAAACAATCAGATAGTACTACAGATCTAAGAATAAGCAACTCAAAAATTACACTAATACTCCTAGTGCGGAAAAGAAATATGCTTGTTAACTAAATAAATTAGGAAAATAATTTTGCATACCTCTGGTCAGTCTCAGATCCCAGTTGCACCTTTTGTCCACTCTGATTTTCGAGCTCCAGATTGAAATCTTCAACAGGTAATGAGCCATCCGCATGCCTCGCTGACAGAGAAACAGCAGCAGCCCTGTAATTCCAATCATATCAGTAGTTAGCTAGAAAAGAACAATACAGGAAAACATGTCTATCCAGGCAAAGAAGTCACAGTTGACTGGATTGAAATAAAGGTACACTTCAATGCTAAGAAGGAAAGCAAAACCATGAAAAAGGATGTCAGCGAAATATATAGAAAATGTAAATCACTATTCCAATCTCTAACCTCCATATATAAATCATAGCTACTATAAGCAATAGACATCGATAGACAATTAAAGTTGCCACCAATAGTCAAATAGAAACCTCTACTTGGCACAGGTGTATCTCGTAGACGTAGACACCAGGGTATGATAGACACGCGTGTTTTTTTTGGGGTAGGGGGGGGGGGGGGAAGAGATATTTAATTTTTTTTTAAATTAAAAACAACTTTTAGAAAACCACCCTCGCCCCCCTGCCCATTCTTCTACTTCTTCATCCAAAATAATCACCCCACTTTCACCCCCTTTTCTTCTTCTTCAGCAATCCTCCACCAAAACGCAAAGAGCATAAGCCAAACCCTCCTACCCCTTCCTCTTTCAATAGCTTCTCTCCATTCCACCCAAACACCATCTCCACTCATATTCTTTTTCACCGTCAATTTGAGCATAAATACGTCCTGCCCAAACCCTAACAAAACCAATTTTCATTTCCCAAAGCTCTTCTATGAGAACCCCCCACTGACCACCACACACACAAGCAATGGGGTGGAAGATTTGATGTGAATCCAACGAGTCATAGTTTGAAGCTAGACTATCTTTTGGAGGCTTTTGATGGCGAGTTAGGCGGTTCCTCACCCGATGGTAGATTCCTCTACCAATTTGAGAGTGAATTCTGAAAACGAGCTTGATCTTCCTACATCGATAGCGGTAGAAACCGAGTTGTTGTTTTCACAATTGTGGTGAGTGCTTTATGAAGAAGATGAGAGTGGAGAGGTGGAGATGGTGGTTGCTGTGATGGCCTTTTTCTGTATATTTTGCGACTATAGTGGTGTTGAGATTTGCCTGTGGTTTTTTGGGTAGGTGAATTGTTAAATTGAGAAGGTATGTTGGCTGTAGAATGGTGGTGTTGCGAAGGAAGGTGCAATTTAGGAGTAATGGTGATGTTGCGAAGGAAGGTGCAATTTAGGAGCAATGGTGATGTTGCGAAGGAAGGTGTAATTGAAATGACAAAGATGATTAATATACATGTATTTTGCTGCTACTATATCATCAGAAACTACCAAAGGATCACAACACCACAACTATTAGAATCCCCAAACTCAGTGGAAATACAACAGAAAACACGCAACACAAGTCACCATCAGAATCAAATATTAATTTACATGTACCAAAATAGCAGCTAAGTCAGACCCTTCTTTCACTCTGAATTCTGATCACACCATTTAAAAACAGAAGTAACAACCCATAGCAAATAGAATCCCAAGTCAAATTCAGTGGAGACATACAACAAATAAAGAAGAAGCTGAACAACAACAAAAAAGGAACCAGATCCCCCCAAACACCCAAACACAACAATGATCACAATCAAAATCAATTTTATGTACGAAGATAAAAGCTAAACAAGACACTACTTTCACTCTGATCATACTATTAAAGAACCCCCCCCCCCTCAATACACACACAGACAACAATGATCACAATCAAAATCAATTTTATGTACCAAGATAAAAGCTAAGCAAGCCACTAGTTTTCACTGTGATCACCCTTCAGAAACAAACTGTAGCCTTGAAAGCCTACTGCAACATTCTTCCTCAAATAAGGAAGAAGATGAACAACAACAAAAACTCCCTCCTCCCACACACACACACACACACACACACAATTAACATTTTTTTTTTATCAAAATCAATTTTATGCACCAAGATAAAAGCTAAGCATGCCTTTGATCACCCTTTAGAAACAAAACTCACATAGTATAATAGAATCAAGAGAACAACATGAAAAGAACATAAAGAATGACCATAAAAAAGCTATCTTTAGCCTTATTCTTCTTTTATATGTATACCAAACTAGCAGCTAAATCAGACACTACTTCCAAGCTAATAAAAGTCACTACTTCCACTCTGATCACCCAACCCCCTCAAGTGATTCAACAAGAAGGACATAATTAATGACAAAAAGATACTAACTTTAGCCTTGAAAGCCTAGTAGAACGTTCTTCCTCAGCCAAAGACTCTTCTTTTACAGACTTCCCTTGATCAACAGAAACCCTTGAAGCCAAAATCTTTGCATTATTTCTAACACCCAATTGACTCAACTTTTCAGTTCCATCACCATCTTTCAACAATTTACCAGCACATATAAGGTTAATTGTTTCGGGTCCTCCACCATGACCCGATCTTTTTGCTACCTCTTCTCTTAACATTAGTACTGTCCATTCTTCCAATTCCACTTCCAGTACACCACTCCATGCCCCTCCAATCTTCAATTTTGCAGACCCCATATCCTTATTTTGCAGAGAAAATAGTAAAAAGTTGGATTCTTGAAGTCTTTAAACTTGGGAGAGAAGAGTTGGAATCTTGTTTATATATAGGACGCTTAAGTCCTAAAGTTTTTTTGGTGAAGAAAACCTGGTCTATATCGAAAACATGGGACCTTTTTTTTATAGATAAATTATAGAATTATTTAATTATTGTTGAAATAATAATTTAAAACTGGAGTAGGAATTTTAAGTGGTTTAGAATTTGTTATTTAGTATTTATTTGATTCATATCTAATTAGGATTTGTTTGTCCTAATTCATATTTGAATATGTTTTCTACTTTTTGTTTAATTTGATTTCTTATTTTAATTGAGGAAACTAGAAAGAATTAGAGAGAACTTATAGTGAGATTCAAGAGCTTTTGAGTTTATGAATAAATTATTTTTCATCAATCATGTGTTTTATTGGGAGTATTAATTAGTTTGGAATTATTTATTTAATTCATGGGATAACTTGATTTATCTTATCTTCATACCAAACAATGCTCGAGAATATAATAATCTATTATAAAAGAGTTTCTATAGAAAATAAGTCAGATGTAATGAGAAAAACCTCAAAGAGAAATTAGAGATTCAACAAGAAAGGAAATGACTCGAGCTAGTTATAAATTGTGGTGCTTGATGAATATTGTTGCTTATTGACTTTTATATCATATTAATTTATGAATGTTCACAAGCACAAAGATAACCAACACCTATTTTACGTAACATAATATATATGTGTGTTATTTAATTTGACCTCAAATAATATTTATGCTCTTCAATTTCGAGTATGAATAAATAGACATCTAAATTTATACAGAGTTGAACATGTAGATATACACATTCTACCCAACCTAATACAGATCAGTTCAATGATATTTCATATGAGATTATCATATAAAATACATTCGTTTACTTATTCAACTTTATATAAATTTAATGGATTAGATTTTGATGTTATTAATGGTTTTGATTGGCTCCATTCTTGTTATGCCTCTTTTGATTGGAGGACCCAAGTGGAAATCTCAGCCTCATGCCTCCCTAGAAAACATAACACTGGCCCTCACAGCTGCCTACTGTCTGAGTAGAACCTCTACATCTCTACCCTACGGAGTTGGAGTACCCTTACCAGATTTACTGACACCTCTATCGGATACCTTGTGACTGTGGTATGTCTTCGACGTCATTTGTTATTAACTAGGTCTTTGTAGACTGAAATAGTAGATTTGAGTGTGATAGTATGCGTCTTAGCTTGGGCATTTGTACTGCTTATTAGAGCCCTAAAACGGAAAAAATCAAATTTATCATTTTCGCGTGTTACAGTTCATGAATTTTTGGTGATATGTGATATCAATTTATTTTTGACCGAAAGTTTTCATGGACGTCTGTTACGATCTTATTAATCGTTTGATACGATATATAAGAGTATTACTAAATATAATATATAAATAATGCTTGTATTAGTTATACCCGTCAAATTAAGGATACAGATCACAAGTTTGCAGATGACAAGTGTTAAATAAAATATATATTAGCTTGTGCTCCGTTAGATAGATCTAAGGAAATATTTTGCTGTAAATAAATCTCAAAGAACACAGAGAGGTCTCTTGAAAGTTGAAGATCATCAATGGCTACCGCCGGTAGAAAGAGAGGAAGAAAGAAGAAGAAGAAGAGGAGGATGAAGACGATGACCAAGAAGATAACCAAACTCACTAAGAAATTCAAAGCCACCCTTCAACTCCGTCACCAACACTGTACTAAACTCATACCCCACCTCATCGCCGCCATTTCCTCCGCCCATTCTTTCCTCCTCCGCCATGACCTCCATCTACTCCCTCATCAATCCCTTTCCCTCGAATCCCTTATCTCCGCATCCTCCTCTTCCATTTCCAACATCGTTTCACTTCTCTCTCTCCCTCCTCCGCCTCCACGCGCTCCTCCACCTCCACGCGCTGCTCCACCTCCACGCGCCGCCGTTACTTCTCCGAGCGACGATGACTCATTACCCGGTTGTTGGTTTCAGCGATTTCTGATTGCAGATTCGGATACCCTTTGGGCTGAAACTTTCAATCTTACGGAAGCCTCTTTTACCCTTCTGCTGCGTCTTCTAACGCCTTCGCTTTCTTCACTTTCTGTTCCTCCTAATTACGCTCTTGCTTTGACCCTTTATCGTCTTGCTCATGGTGCTTCGTTTTCTGCTGTTTCGCGACGATTTGGGATTGATTCCCCTACTGCTTGTCGCGTTTTCTACACTGTATGTAAAGCTATTACTGAGAACCTGGGGCATTTGTTTGAGCTCAAGAGTGATATCAATAGGGTTATTGTGGGGTTTGGGTGGATTTCATTGCCTAATTGTTGTGGTGTTTTGGGGATTGAAAAGTTCGAATTGGGTGGTGATTTGCTAGGTGAAAATGGGTTTTTGATTGTTCAAGTTTTGGTTGATTCTGAAGGAAGATTCTTGGATGTATCAGCTGGGTGGCCTTCTACTATGAAGCCTGAAACTGTTTTACGAAAATCTAAGCTTTATTTGGGTGTTGAGGAATCAAAAGAGTACTTAAATGGTTCATCTTTTGAGCTAAATGATGGCAATTCAATACCTCAGTATATTCTTGGTGATTCCTGTTTCCCACTTTTACCATGGCTTCTCACACCCTACAGAGGAGAATCGGACGAGGAAGATGGGGTGGAAATGGCGTTTAATTCCGTGCATAGAAGAGGAATGCAGTTGGTGGGGACAGCTTTTGGGAGAGTTAGGGAAAAGTGGAAGCTTCTAGCTAGGAAATGGAATGAGCAATGTATTGAGGCATTTCCATTTGTGATTGTGACATGCTGTTTGCTGCACAATTTTCTTATCAAGTGTAGTGAAGCATTGACAGATGAAATCGAGGAGTATCCGAGATTTGAAGAGTTTCCTGTGTTTGATGGAGAGGTTGATGAAAGTGGGAAGAAGATTAGAGATGCGCTTGCCTCACACTTGTTTAGGGTAAGTCAGAGGGAATGAATTCCGGGTTTATGTTGTTTATGTTATTGTTCTGCTTAGCATCTTATAGTGATATGTATATATTAGTCTGATGTTAACTGTTAAGTTGCCCTAGTTAGAAATTTAGAAGCAGTTTGCCTAGTTTTCGCATTTCCAGTTCTCTTTTGGTCTCATGTAGAATCATATGGAAAATTTAGCATTAGCTGCTGCTGATTCAGTATTAGTGTCTTGTGGTTGATGTTCATTATGCTGAATGAATTGTTGATTGCATGCAAATTAAGGAAGGAAAGCCTTCCGACGAAAACAAATACAAGATAGGAGCATAACTCCTATGATTGCAATGACAGAAGAAAGATTAGGGATGCACTTGCCTTGTGTTGTTATTCTGCTTAGCATCTTCGTGTATATATTAGTACGGTGTTAACTTGGCCTAGATAGAAAATTAGTTGTAATTTGCCTATTTTAACATCTCTAGTTCTCTTTCGGTCTCAAGTAGAACCATCTGGAATTTCGTAAATAGCAGTTAGCTGCTGATTCAGTATTTGCCATCTCGTGCTTGATGTTCATTATGCTGAAATGGGCAAGGGAGGAGCATTATATGTTCTAACAAGTTTTATGTTAAGGAACAAAAAGGGAAAGAGACAATGTTGGCTCTGGGCAAGGGGCATTTGGGGAGTGGGATTTACCATATTAAGTTAATGACAGAAGAAAGCAATGTCACATTGTTCATGCCTCTTAGAATTCCAATAAGCGTGCAACTCAAGATGCTGCTGCTAAGTCGGAGAACTAAGAGGGCAGCACGGAACTTTGGAGCATAACATAATAGTGACTTTATTTACTATTAGGTGAAGCAAATAAGAATCTTAGTCTACTGAAGAGGTATGGATATAAAATAGAAGAACCTAAAGATTCTAAGAAGAAACTTCAAACCTGAGTTACAAGTGTGTAAAAAATGTACTAATGTGACATTATGAGCAATATATTAGGGAACATCATATAACCAAGAAAAGATCACTTGTGAGAACATAATGACTGCTGTTTGTGATGCCTCCTGGAAATTTGAATCCTCTTCTTTAACTCCTCTATAGCGACACGATGGGTAGATTCCTTGGCCTTGTTGCACATTTGTGTTTCTTTCTAAGTAAAATGTGGTGATTACACTCTTCATATACGTGTCAAATTTGACTTTCTTACCTTTTGCCTTCCTGGATTAAGATTTTGGGAGATTATGATCTAAGGTCAAGGTGTTAGAATCCCACAGCAGTTACGCATATGGGGCTATAGTCTCTTTATATGGTCTTGGTCGATCTACTTGGTGAAACGGGACAGAGTTTTGTAGCCAAAGTAGAATTGGGGGACGGGACTCAGAAACCTCAAGTTGCACCAATAAAATCCTCCTACAAAGTGGCTATGGAGATTTAATAGTGAGGATTCAGTTGTGTAGATAAAAGTGGTGATAGCTAAATATGGTCTAGGGGGATCTTGGTACAATATACTAATGCAGTATAACATTATGAAACGTGTCCGAAAGGGCTGGCAGGAGTTTCAGAGTCCAACACAAGTGATAGTAGGTGGAAACAGAAGGAAGAAGATCAGGACGTGGATTGAGATCCATGGCTTGATTTCATTCCGTTGAAGGTAAATTTTCTAGTGATACAGAACAAGTAGATTGTTGTAGTGCTTATAGCAGAATGCAGGGAAACAGAAGGCCAATATCACTGCTTGTACCACAACCTCTTCAGTTACCCCGAGTGGCTCTTGTCCACAAGGCATCTCTATCGTGCCCGTCCTTTGCTCTTGGTATGCTATTTTACGGTCAAGTTAACTAAAAGATAACTATATGTATCTGTCTAACAGGTGAGATTAGTAATTTGATTATTTTCCTTAATCTAACATTGACCTATGATACAATCTTTTTGATTGAGAGTTAGATGAGATGACTCAGTTTGACACTCAAAAGATAGTAGTAGTGAAACTTTTACCCAACAAGCCTGTTTCTGTATGAGGTGGAAAATGGGCTCTCTTAGTAAAATCTTGCATGTGGGAGTTTTCCTCTCCCGCTGTCAACAACATACCCCGTGTAGTCCAGTAGTGGGGTCTGAGGAGAGTGGTGTGGTGTGTATGCAGTTTTACCCCTTTGACAGATCCTCGGCTCAAGTAAAGCATATCAAAATCAAGTATGAAAAGGAAATACAATAGTGAAGCAATCCATGCTGCAATAACATATACAAGACCAGTAAGTAAAAACAAAATAATACAATAACTGAGGCAAAGAAAATAATTGGAAATAATAAAATCGAAGAACAAGACTATAGGGGAATATAACACATTGCATCTTTTGTATACCCCATGTAGACGATGTGAATTCTTCTTTTGACTGTTGTGTACATATTTCTAACCTTGGTGCAATTAATCAAACTCTACGTATCCAAAAAAACAAAAAAAGGTTGATTGATTTTAGGCGATCCTCACCCCTTTGAACTATCTTTCGGAATAGTTAATTTAACTAAGATCTAACATCTCAAAAATAGACACTGCATTGCCCGGTGATCAGACATACACCAAACCAACACAGGTGAAAGTAGAGTATGCTAGGACGCTTGATACTTGATAGAATCATGTTGAAGGACTTTGACAAAATGACCCTATAACTATGGGAGGAGGAGTGTTTATAGTGGCCGGCACATATCAAGGGGTAGCGACTATTTATTAAAACATAGGACCATGCTAAGTAGTTAACACAATACACATATAGTCTCACACTTGCCCTGTGCTTGAAGGTCGAAAAAAGAAGTGTTATAAGCTTTGAATGAAAAACTCGATTAACAGAGGCAATAACTTAAAAAGTGTTTTTGAGTATATAACAACACGAAAACAGTTTTTTCGTAATTGGGGAGAAGATAAATTATGGGTTTTTTCATCAAAAGTAGAAGCATAAGCAAAAAAAAAAACAGAAAATTAATTTTTCAAAACAAATATATCTTTATCAAAAAAAAAAAATTATTTGCCAGTCTAGATCTCAAATATTAATTTATTTGCCAATCTATCTTAGAATTTTTCTAAGTAAAAATCTGAATGGAAGGATACATGTATATACCCAAAAATCTGGGTTCAACCTAAGGATGACGATGGAGCGGCGGGACGAATTTTGGCCTTATGCGGGGTGGGTTGAAATGACTTTTTTGAATATAAACAGAACAAAATAGCTTGTTATGGATATCTGCATAATAGCTGGAGTTGATGCTCTTTTATTTCTGATTTGTAAAAAAAAAACTATAATTCAATAAACATATTTTGAGACCATAACAACTAAGTTTGTTTATGTCTTATTCTTTTAAAATTCGAAGACTCTTGGTTGAATTAATTAATTAAATGTGAAGGCGTGGTTTTTTTTCTAAAAAAAATTCAAAATTGGACATTGCACGTTATAATAACTATGTAAAATTTTATTTTTATAACAAAACAAAATTTAAAACGTTCGTGGGGCGGGAAGGGGCAAGTTGAAAATGAAAAAAATACTATTATGCGGGGCGGGTTATGGCTTAACCCGCCCCGCCCTATTCAAACGGAGATGCGATTATTCTCAGTACTCAGTAGGGGTGATTTAGTTTGGGCCAACCCGAAATTCAAATTCAAATTTGACCTTTTTATGGATTTTTGAATTTTGGATTCATCTTTAAAATTTATGGATTTTGAATTGGATAGCAAATTTAGTACTATGACTTATTGGATATCCAAATATTTGAAACTTTTTAGTTATTGCATAAGTAATGATCTGATTGGTCATTTTTTAAAATTTTCATAAAATTATTGTTTTACCCTTTCCGACATTGACCCCGAGTCATTTCTAAATGAGTTTTGAAAGTGGTTTCGAGTTAAAAATTGTGAATAATGGAAATTTTGGAAATTTGAAAGACTAAAGTTGTTAAAAAGTGGTTTTCGGTGTCTTTTGGAGTTTCAGGTGTCGGAATGGAATTCTGTCGATTTCATCCGTTTCGAAAATTGATCTTGGAGAGTTGTCGGTTTCTAATTTAGAGTCTTTTTGAGGATTTGAGGTCCTAAGTTGGAAAGTTGTGAAATTTTAGCCTTTGGATTGAATTTGGTCAACATTCAGGGTTCAAATGCCCGGATTGGAATTCCGAGAGTTTAATTGGATTCGAGGGATGATCTTAGACTTAGGCGAGGTCTTGCTTGAAATTTCAGGGGTCTCGTGCTTAATTTGACCTTTTTAGGCATTATGTTCCTTTGTTGTGACTTACACGGGACTCGAGTCAAGAAAACCTCAAATTCATAGTTCGTTGGTTTCATTGTGTCCGAAACGTTGAGTATAGTCAATTTACATATATGATTTGTGTGTATGAGATTCTGAACGAATCTCGAGGGTCCATTAGGAGATTTGAGAGTTGGCTGATATTTTCTTGTGTGTGTGCGCTTCGCTTTAGCGGCGATCGTCCCATTTGCGAAGAGGTCAGGACCCTTGACCTTGCATTAGCGATGGGATGTCGCGATCGCGACCTTCGCTTTAATGAAGGTCAGTTCGTGAAAGCGAAGGTCGACAACTTTTTGGGGTTCGCATAAGTGACTTTGTGTCCGCTTTTGCAACATCATAGAGGGTTTATGGCTTTATGCCCATCATTTTGGGGTTTTACCCTATTTTTCCCCATTTTGAGTTTTGAAAAATTCGTGGGGGTGATTTTAAAGAGATTTTTTGTGATGGATTTTAACATCAAAATTTGAGATTTTGATTGGCAAATGACAAGATTTTTCAAGGACTTGAGTTCTATAGTAAAATGGTGATTATGAGCTGATTTTAATTCCCATTTCAAAATGGTTTTCACCAATGTGTTCCAAATGCCTTGGGTAACGTTTTCAAGTAAAGATTTTTGGATTCAACCTTCATTTTTGGAATTGAGTTTTTGAGTTGTTTTGATCCATTTTTTTCAAAATGAATGATTTGGATGTTGTTATTTCCGGAATCTTATTGTGATTACTTGATTGAATTAGATTGTGTGAATTTGTACATTGTTTGGAAAGGGAAGGCTCAAGTTTTGAATTGAATTTTGATTTAATTGAGGCAAATGATTTCTAAACCATGTAAAACTAGTAGAATCGTGTATTTTCCTTCATTGTGTGTTAGGGAGTAATGGAAATGAGGTGATGGGTTCAATTATTCCACTTGATTGATCTTAATGAATAAAAATGGGATTAATGAAAAAGACAACGTGTTGTGAATTGCTTTGTTGTAGACCTAAATTGTTGATTGATGAAATGTTTTGATGGCATTATTGAGGATTTGAATTGCTTGAGTTATTGTCTCTTCCGTGTGGTGTGAAATTGCTTATTTATATTGATTTATTGTGCATCGTGAAGAGCCATGTGATGATGCTGAAGGGAAATGGTTCCGGCAAGTGACATTGTATAAAGTCGAAGGAAAATAGTTCTGACTAGTGATATTGATAACGAGGTCATTGTCGGTGAGAGTTATTGATGACAAGGTCATTGCCGGCGAGTGTTATTAAAGCCGAGGTCATTACCAACGAGTATAATTGATGTCAATGTCATTACCGATGAGTTCATGGATTATGGGCATTTCCCATAAGTCCCGATTGACATTGTGCATGATAACCTTGAGATTTGTGATCAGTGTACTTGACTATTATGATTTGATGAACTTGATACTTATGATTGATCTACTTGACACTTGTGATTGACATACTTGATACTTGTGATTGATGAAATTGTAACTGTTAGACTGTGATTATGGAAACTTGTGAACCGTATTTGTGAACTGTTAGATTGGGCTGATTTCTATGCAAATTGTAGTTGAGGCGGTTCGATTGGGATGAAAGGAGTACATGTATTCTAGCTTAATTTGCTTGTTTAGTAGGTTGCTTGTTTAGTAGGTTGCTTGCTGAGTATCGTGTTGTTTGGTACTCACTCATTACTTCTACACTTGTGCAGGTTTCGAGCCAGATTCCGTGTGATTGCTCTTCTTCTTGTCACATCTGAGGCTTTTCTGAGTTGCTTTTCATTCCGGCAGGCTCTCTTGTTCCTTACTTTATGTTTTGTTCTATTCGAGAAACAAAGACATTGAAACTTGTACTTATCTTTCAAATTTGTATTAATACATTAATGGTTTGTACAGGTAACAATCATGTTTTGGGTTTATATTAGAATGACTAAGTTTACCGCTCTTGTGCTATTATTGTCTTACTTTCTGCATTTCTTTCATATTTTTGGGTTTGAGGCTGATTTGTCTTGGTGGGATAGATGAGTTCCATCATGTCCATTTTTGGATCGTAACAACATAGTAGCAGAAATTTTACCTTGTGTAGCGATTGCGAGTTTCCCTTGTCATAAAAAAAATTGAAACTTTATACCTTATATTTGGTCCTAATCATATCATATGTGCCAAATAATAAAAAAGTTTAATTGATTAGTATCCTATGACTTTGTCTGTTCTATTATATCTGCTTGAATAACATTATATGATTTGATTGATTACCGTTAAAGGATTTTATTGTGATTTCTAATATCATCTATTTTTGTGGGTTAGACTAATTTAAATAAAATGAATAGTGTTTCATAAGTAAATAAAGTTTAATACACGATAAAGACGTCTGTCATTTCTAATATCATGTACTTTTTCTGACTACTAATCTAAATAATTTCATGAATAAGTAAAGCTTAATACATGATCCGGAGTCATAGACGACAGAGTGGTCTCAATCATTGTTAAAAGTAGAAAATTATACATTCTAAGAAATAAAGTAGAGGTATTTTAATATGGTTAGTTATTATAACTTGTTTTAAAGGTTCAAAAATCTTTCATTTTTCATTCATATCATATTCAAAATCCAAACAAAAAATATTAATTTTAATCACTTATTACTGTGATAAATTTACACAGTAATAAGTGAATACAACTAATAAATGTTTTTTTCCAACTTTTTCCCCTTTCCTTGTCTATGGTCCCCTACCCATATTGAAAAGTTGAATTTAAAGTGCTATATTTTTGTGAGCATATTTGGTTGCCTAACATTTATAACAAAAATAAAATTATTAATGTTAAATAAATATTTTTTAAAAAAATTGCATGGGATCTCACTTCAAAAGCTATTAAAAAAAGGTTTTAGTGGACCCATAAATGACCCAAAAATAATCAACATTATGGTTAGATGTCAAATTCAAACACTAGCTCCTCTTAGGTCTATGATTTTTTTATATAAATTTTTTTTGTCAACCATGAAAAAGAATTTAAAAAATAAAAAATAAAAAATATATAAAAGTACTGACGTGATATGGATCCTAATTTGTAAAGGAAGGAGTTACAATCAGTAGATTACGAGTTCGTTTGTGTTAGCTGATTGTAAATAATTTATAAGTGTATATATATATCGGTTAATATTTTTTTAAGTGTTGAAATAAATAATAAGCATTTGATATGTTAGATGAAAGAATAAATGCTAATAAACTCTTTTTTTTTTGGTAATAAACAACTAAAAAATTTAACCAAACATTAGGAAAGAGGATTGTTTTTTTGTTCCAAAAGAAGAAGAAAAGGTCTACAATGTCTTAATCAAGCTAGTGTATTTTGTTTTTGCCTTTGCCTTTGCCTTTACCTTTGAGATATTGAATGTTGCTTGTGAGGACAATCTTGAGGGTTGGCCATGTGAGTAGTAATTACTTGCCCCTTTCAATAAAACAACTCCTTTGTAGGTATAGGGGCATGTGGTTGTTAGCACTTAGCAATTTCCCATCAATAACACTATAGTACACTTCTAGATATGTCCAATTGGAACATTTTCCCATTGATAATTGTAGCGTCTAAGTCAGATTGTGTACTCACCAACATAAATACTGAATAACGTTTTCTATCAAAACCTCGATCGATAAGAAGAAATCAACTAGCATTTTGTCTCTGCTGAAATTTGAACACTGATCTCATGAAGTTTTTTTTTTATCACTTCACTGACCATTAGGTCATACCCTGATCATGTTGAGAGTCCAAGGCCCTACAATACATGTCAAGCTTTCCATGATATCTAGTTTTGGCAAGTTTATGCCTACTTGTGTTGCAAAAGTAAAAAGTATGAGATGATACATTGAAATAAATTCTCTTGAAAAAAATAGGTGATTAATTGAATTTTAAAACTATACACTATAACATGACAATTAAAACCAATTTTAATGAGGTCTAACTACCTAATTTTCAAGCAAACCAACAACCTAATGATTTTTTATGACTCTTTATTTAGCTACCTATCATCTTACCCACCACTATATTTTGGTTTCCTTTTCAAGCTCATTTACTTACTCTTGACCTTTACCACCTTCCTCCTCCTATCTATTTAGTGGGGATGGACAAGTGAGCTTTATTTTCCCTTTTTTTCTTTTGGTGGGGTAGGGGGGGGGGGGTTCAAATTGCATAATATATGTAATATGTCTCATTAGTCACATAACTTACTAGCAAACATGAAGAACATGGATTGGTATTCTTGGTTATCCAAGACTAGCCTTGATCAAGAACTTATCTATGAGTATGGACTTGTTTTTAGTAGAAATGAGCTTCAGAAGGAGGACTTGATTTACTTCAATCATGAATTCCTTCAAAGTATGGGGATAATTGTAGCCAAACATAGGCTAGAGATTCTCAAATTGGCTCGAAAGGAAGGCGGAGGCGGAGTCGGAGGAGGAGGAACAACCTCATCATCAAATGGTCTTTCAAGACTTGTTTTGGCAATCAACAAAACCAAGAAGCTACTTGCCAAGAACTTGAGCAAGCTCGGTATCCACCGAGCTTCGACTCGTCTAGCTCTCTCCGAGCTCAAACCTTATCGAACACAATGGACCGGAGCACTGAAGAAGCTCGAGAGCTCGAAGGAAGAGAAAGCCATAGTCACAACAAGAAGCATGATAATGAAATCAGGACCACTAGACAGAAGAATGCAAGACAAATTTATGGCCACCAACAGAAATCTGAGTGCCTCAGGTCCTCTGGATGGGAGAGTACTTCAAGAAAAGTTGATGTACCCTAATAGGAGTCCAATGAAGTCTGGTCCATTGGACAGAAGATACAAAGACAGTGCTGTTTATCCAAGCAGAATCAATAAATCTGGACCATTGGATGCAATGGGCTATAGTAGCCCAAGACTTAATCACTACAATCAAGAAATGATACCAGCTGATGATGGGATTATCTACTCACAATGGTCTTTAATGTTTCAAGATATGAAGCCCACTTGACAACTCATATGAAGCTATCATCTTGTAAGACTTGCTGCAGATTAAAGAATCATAAGTTAGTATGTTTGTTTTTATAACTGTGGTGTCCGGGGCCAGCTTGCGCGCACCTCGAGATACATACCACCTTCACCAATATCAAGTGCCAGGTAACTTTGATGGGAAGAAATCACCTAGGTTAGTATGTTTATTGGTAGATATCTGTTTGATTTTTAGTAGCAAAAGGTAAAGAGTGCATTTTTAAGGTATGGCACACAGGCATGGGGTATGCTGTCTCAACAATCCTTGTTCTGTTGTAACCTTTTTTTCTGCATTTGTGTACTTGAAAGTCTTGAATTTTAGTATCAAATATATATGATGGTTGGTTCATATTGAACAGACAAATGAATATTTAAGCAAGGGGATCTAGTATCCTGAATCTTCCAAAGAGATAATCGCAACAACATACACTGTGTAATCTCACTAGTAGGGGTTTGGGGAGGGTAGAGTGTACGCAGACCTTACCCCTTCCTTGTGATTCCAATATACCCCCGACTCAAGTAAAAACATTACAAGGCAATTCGAAAAAAGAAAACAACGGGAGTGAAGAAGCAAAGGAAAATGTTAAAGAAAGCATGTCAAAGTATACTAAAAATGAAACAAAGATCAATACAGAGCTACCAAATAGAAAGCATAATCAGCTACAAGTATATATGCAATAAAAGACTAGTATCATTCCATTTCCATTAGCATCTATTAAGTGAAGGCTATGCAAATTCCTTTCTTCTTCACTCATGTAATGTTAAGCAATATGTATATAAGATCAAGTTCAAGTCTTCCAATCGATGAAAGGGCATTAAAGATAAATAGCAGGACCCCAGAAGCAGCATGATTTCAGGGTAAACCATACACATAGTGAAAGGGATCTTCCTGGAAGTACTTTATTCTACAAAAGAGTTGGGAATCGATAACGACCTTCACATGCAAAACTTTTTTGATACAGAAAAAGACAGGTTTCATGTCATTCCAAATGCACCAAAACAGAATTGAGCTTATCCATAAGGATAGGCCATTAGAATTTGGTAATTACAAAACATAAAATTGTTCCAATGGTAGCTGAGAGTTAAAGTAAATAACAAAAACCAATTCAAATCATCAGCATAACTATAGACTTAATGGAATTTAAATATAGATTGAGTATAAGATCAACTCATCTACATAATTATGCTTCCGAGTAATGTTTCCTTCAATCAGTTGATAACCAAATCTCAGATTAGCTCCGATAACTGTAGAAGTATATTCTTCAGTTGTCAGTCTAGATCGAAGCTTTTGCCAGCTATCGAGAACATCATAAACTATTCTCCCAGTTTCCTTTGAAGCATATTCACTATGCATGTACAAGTACTTAGGAACAACCATACGCTTAATCATAATGTGTTGTTATCATCGGAACAGTTCTCATAGCATTTAGATGTCAGTCTTAAGGGGAAACGATACAGTACGTAACAATAACATGCTCATAATACTACCATAACCATTTGGGAATGGAGTGGAAACAAAGTAGATGAGAGGACACTATTTCTTGCTATATAGCTTGATGTATCAAGTGTTACATGAGTAGTTTACGCATCTATGTGCATGATGCTTCATTGTGGACACACACTAACAAAGCTAAAATTATCAAACATATCATACAAATCACAACAATTTTCATAAATATCATACTATCCGAAATTTGAACTCACAGGCGATTGCTGATCAATGTGCTTCCCTTTAGAACATTAGTACATGACGTTGATTAAGCTTTTTCAAGATACCTCAATGACTTGAACTTTGAGGTAGCCGAAAGGATCCTCCAGCATAAAGCATTTGATAAACAGGTCTTATTCTCATGGTAAGAACAATACTAAGCACGGTTCCGAGACCACATACTCCAGCCAGAATCAGGAAGGTGACTCTAAAGCAATCAGGACCCAAGCAAGTGGCAGAATGCTGCTTCGCTGCCTCATTATCATAGAGATACCCGGCAAGGAGACCGGAGAAGAGATAAGCACCTAAGGGGTTCCCTAGCGACATAAAATTGAAAATTATACCAAAATGCTTGAGACCAAACAGCTCAGAGGCTGTTGGGACCATTGTCGTAAATTGAACACCATAGCAGACTCCTAGTAAGGCTGTCGCTGCGTATAAGGTACCATTAAGTGCAGAAGCAAACAGAAGGTAGGTAATGATCATTACTACTTGTGTGCATGTCATCCAAACTGTCCTAGGTACTGCTTTTAACCTGAATTGCAAATTGGAACAACAAGCAATTAGATCAATGCTAGTATTACGACAGTGAAAAAACACTATAACTGAACAAGCAGTCTACTTGATCATTTCAAGCATCTTCAACAAGCTATCTCGTCCATAAATTGCTTTCGACTATCCTATGGGAGGTAGTTGGATAAAAGATGTTGTCCTATCAATTTTATCGACAAAAGCATGAAGTAAAAAGTAGCAATAACAGCTTAACTAATTAATTATGGCCAAGTTTTAAGTGAAGAAACCATTTATCATCATTTCCTTTCTATTTCGTTTTCCTATTGGTTGAAAATAATTAAGTCAACAAAGGGATTATTTTTTTATTTTTTTAAATGATCGAGGGAAGGGAAGCCTTGGCGTAACTAGTAAAGTTGTTTTCATGTGACCGGGACGTCATGGGTTCGAGCTATGGAATCAACCTCTTGCAGAAATGCAGGGTAAGGTTACGTACAATGGACCTTGTGGTCCGGCCTTCCCAAAGCCCCGTGCATAGCAGGAGTTTAGAGCACCAGGCTGTCCTTTTTAATGATCGAGAAAAAGACCTTCCCTCTACCCTTCTTCTCTTAATACCAGATTCACATGGTGCAGGGCTCAAATCTGTGACCTAAGTCACAAGTCCCTCAACCTTTGGCATTTGAACTTGAACCTCGGGGGCAACAAAAGGGGATAATACACATAGTAGCTAAGAGGTTGAAGGATCACACCTGACAAAATACTCTGAAATAACCCCTCCACCAAGACGACCAACAAAGTTGCAGAAGCTAAAGAGTGATAGCAAGATCTTTGTATCATGAAGTCCTTGAGCTATTCCAATTTGCGCCAGATTATTGAGAACAGTAACCCCAGAACCCACACCGAAAAAATAAACCAAAAACAAAAGCCAGAAATCTGCCTTGACCATAGCTTCAGTGAACTTGAAATCTTCACCTCTTCTTGGCCTCCTCTTTTTCTTTACTGCACCTTCCCCCTCAGCCAGAAGCATATCCACTTCAGAGATTTCATCTCCCTCTTGAAAACTTCCTAGGTTTGCTGATGATGATAATGGTGTTAACAAGGGTTCTGAGTTCTCTGCACTGCTATCATCTTGGACTGATACATTGGACACGCCCAGCTTGCCGCGGTTTGAGGGATAAAAAGTCATCTTCACAGGAATGGCTAGTGGAGCCATTAGAAGGACCACCATGATAATGAGAAGAGTGTAAGAAACTAAGACATTTAAAGAAAATACATCTTCCAATATTGTTGTTGTTAATACATAGACACCGAGAACAATACTAGCTACTTGGACGAACAAAAAGTGGTATGATTCTGAAGAATCTTCGCCTAAAGAAGGTGTACAAGGCCTAATAAAGTACATCATTAACAAACTTCAAGCAGGAACCCCTAGTGCAAGGAACAGCAAGAGCTTAGAAGAAGAATTGCGAAGCAATGCACTGTAGACTTCTGTATACACTGCAGCACTGAGCCCTCCATAGCCTTTAAGAATCCCAGCAACTGTGCCTCGGCTTAGAGGAAAGTTTCTCATATTAGTCACAAGCACAGTTGTGCTGAACCAAGCACTACTATTCGTGGCCACACAAAGTGCAATCCATAACTGTCAAACCATGAAGTACAGTACACAATTACATTAACTCTTGAAACCATAAGTACTGTCAATGAGGATGCGGGCAACAATGAATGGAAACATTAGGAAAAAATTTAAACACGAAAACGATTATTGAGCATCAGAGGATACAACTTCACCAAGCAGGAGTGAACAACTTAAAGGACAACATGGAACATTTCTATAAATTAAACCATGGTAAGAGGTGTTAACAGCTGAGCCTCAATCGGCAAAGGTGACAGGTGTATCAATCCAAGCAGAAAAAGCAAGATCAGAAGGATTCAGCTTCTAGGAAGTAAAACCATAAAAGATTACCAGCTGGGACATTTTTTTAATTGTTAGCAGTGGTCAAGCACCATTTGTTTCATGAAATGTAATACTCCCTCCGTTTCAATTTATTAGTCTTACTTTGTGTTTTAGTCCGTTTCAAGAAGTCTCTTTCCTTTTTTGGCAATTCTTTTGTTCTAACTTTCCACATGGCATGTTTAAGACCACAAGATTAAAAGGCATTTTGGTACATTCGACATATCTTTAGTTTAAGACCACAAGATCAAAAAATCTTCTTTACTTTCTTAAACTCCGTATCAAGTCAAAACCAAACCAACAAATTGAAAAGGATTGGACACTTCTAACTCAGAAACATAAGCTAATTTTCTTTCATGTCAAGCATAATCCCGATAGATGAACCGGGAGTAAATAGGTCTACTTTCAGAAAAACTAATTATAGATAGGAAGTTGCTAAGATTTCATAAAACTTATTCAGGCTGTACCATTCTCAAATGTGAAAGTCATTGTAAACCACAAAAAAAAATTCAATTTTGCAATTCCTTCAGCCACCACAACATGCATCAATTTTGGAGAATCATTACTTACAATAACTGATCTTTCTGAAATTTGTATACTAATAATGATCTCTTTGATTTACAACCAAACATATGCCACTTAGAGATGCACCAAATCAATCTCTTCCCAACAAAATTGGATTACATTACAACAACATACCCAGTGTAAACCCATAACTGACATATTGGGAGGGTAGTGTGTACGAGGTCCTTACCCCTATCTTTGCAGGAAATTGGATTTCACTAGTAGCCAAGGGTGTGACATAGTGTCAATGAAGTGGTTTGAGCATCATGAGGTTTCAAATTCAAACTCCGAGACAAAAATACTATGTGATTACTTCTCATCCATTCTAATCTTGATGGACAGAGTTACCTAGTACATGTTGACGGTGGAACAAAATATCTCTCATCTCCCCCCCCCTCCTCCAAAGCTAATCTAACCATCTCAAAACAATGAAACAAGAATTCCAATTGCAAATAAATAGACCAAACAAAATGCAATGTCCTAGAAATGAAACATTTTCAAAAACATCAATCAAAGATTAGATCTTTAACAAAAAGGAAGAATCTTTACCATCCAATAAGGCAAGTTCTGAACAGTTTGACTAAGTGAAAGCCAAAGAACTCCATAACCAAAGAAACAAGAAAAAGAACCAATCAATAGAACAACCCAAGGTGGAAACTTGTTACATACAAGTCCAGGAATAAGTCCAACATTTTCACCTATATCATTTGCCACTCCAAGCATAGTTAGCTGATGCTGATTAAACCCCAAAACTGATTTCAAAGAATGAGAGTAAAGGGGGAAATTGTATGCATTCCCAGATGCTATTTGTAACCATACAGCAGCTCCTAATCCTACCCATGGTGGCCTTGTACCACCCTTAACATTCACCATTTTCTTGGACCCTTTTGGATTTTTTTAAGGTTTTCAAGATTCTTTTTTTTTATCATAAAGAAGAGTTTATTTACAAGAATTAGAAGGTGAAGTGAGAAGGGAAAAATGGAAAGATTGGATTTTTATGTTTGTAATTTTGAGGTTTGATGAGATCACCTTGGGGGGTGGAGGGTATGGATCTTGCAGGATGTTTTTGTCCGAAGGGTGGTGTGTCCAAAAACAGAGAAAAGACTAACAAACAATACCAGGTTTCTTGGATTTATGTTTCATCAATATTAAGTTAGACTATTTCAGATTCGTATCGCCTAATATGACTTCATTTTGAGGAAACACTTTTTATTAAGAATTTCTTTATATCTAAAGTTCAAACTCGAGATCTCTAGTTAAGGGACGAGCACGATATCGCATTCTTTGATGATGATTTATATTGGATTTGTGTATGCTTTTCTATGCAATGTACTTCATTTTAATTTGTTTGTCCTATTTTGATTTGATATGAAATTTAAGAAGATAAAATGATTTTTTAAAAATTTTATGATGTTAAATTAAGATATATTGAATGAATTGAAATGATCTTAAATTTACTATGCGGAAAATTAGAATTAAAATATTATTACAAAATAAAGATATATATTTTTTAAAAACAAATAAAAAAAGAAGGTGTGACAGAGAAATTGAAATGGATGGAATATTTAATTTAAAGTTTATGAGTTCTTCTTATATTATTTTTTTATTTACTATATTTAAATATTAATCATAATATTTCTCTTATAGTTTTTGTGCTTGATTTTTATTATTATTTGTTATCTTTAGTAATTGAATATTTCGATATAGTTATTACCTTTTTTGTTAAATTATTTTGTCATGCTCTTATAGTATTTTGTGGTGACCTTTCACTTCATTAATTTTTTGCTCTGCTTTAAATTGCATTTTTTTAATTAAAAATTCTATTAAAAATATTTTTTTAATTTTAAGATGGAATAAAATTTGTGTACACTCCTAAAATTACATCTTTCTCCTTTATTAATTTACCCTTGAGATTTCACTCCTAAAATTACATTGAATATATGTTATTCTTATTATATAATTGAATAAATTATTTAATATAAATATAAACTAGATTTAACTTACTAGAATTTATAAGTTTTATTGAAGGAAAAAAGGACAAATATATCCGAACTATCGTAAATGGTATGCAAATACCCTCCGTCATACTTTTGAAACATTGGTGCCTCTGCCGTTCAAAAACTAGAGCATATATACCCTTTATACTAACAGACATACACGTGTCATAATCTTATCCACTGATCCGACATTTATCGACGGATAAGATTGTGCCACGTGTCCCTATTTAGTCTTCCGTTAGAGTGAAGGGCACATATGCTCTAATTTTTAGACGGAAGGGGCATCAATATCCCAAAAGTATGATGGAGGGTATCTGCATACTATTTATGATAGTTCGGGGTATATTTATCTTTTTTTATTGAATTGTGACTTTTTAAGTGTATATCTGTCTCTGAATGGAGTCACGGTTTTTTTGTTTTCTTATCACAATTTTGTAAGTACTTATTAATTACTTTAAATTACATAATAGTGTTTTTATATAATTTTCGATTATGTTGATAAATGAAATTTCACATTAGCGGTGGATAGTTTCTTAGACTCTTAAATACTGATGGACATTTATTATTTTAAATTAATATCTAGTTTTTGAGACAGATTTAAATTTAAGATCTATTTAATATATTATTAAAATTAAATATATTTAATTAGTAATAATAAATATAAATATTTATAACAACGTTCTATATAAAAATTTAGCAACTCTGAATGCAATGACATTATTTTAATATTTCTAAATATTTTTACGATGATAAACATTACAAATAAAAAAATATTTCCACTAAATTTTAATTTTTTTTTTTTATATTATCTCATATAAATTTTAATTTTTATATACGTCTATCCCATTTTTAAGTAATAACCGATCAACTTGTTATTACATACAGTATCTTAGGGGTGTGCACTATTCGGATTAAATCGATTAACCAAACCAAATCAAACTGAATTTTTATTTGAATTGATTTTTTGGTTTTTCAGATTGGTTTTGGATTAATAAATTACTTTGTTTGGTTTTTTGATTTGGTTTCGGATTTTAAAAAATAAAAACCGAAAAAACCTGAATTATATATATATATATATATATATATTAGAATTAAGTTGGAGTTAACCACTTTTGTCCTTTTTTGGCTATTGCCTTTCATATTGATGATTACGTTTATATTTTATGTTTGAATTACATCTATAATAGGTATACTTATAAGTATTGTGTTTTAAGTTTTACTTATGATTTATATTAGAAAGTATATTTAAGGGATTAAATATTATTACTTTGGTTATATATATTACTATTAATTATTGACATAACCGAATAACCAAACCGAAAAAAGCCGAACCGAATAGAGAAAAACCAAACCAAACCAAATTTATTTTGGATTGGATTGAGTTACACTTTTACAAAACCAAAAACCAAAAATCCAAACCGAATAATGTAAAACCAAACCCAAAAACCGAATGCCCACCCTACAGTATCTACACATTTGTAAAAATTAAAATACATTAAAAAAATATGTTTTCAACTTAAGAATCTTTTATTTATTGTTTTTAAAGTCAAAATGCTTCACCTCGTTGCTTAATTTGTGCATTACGTCAAATTCATATTGAAGTTAATATTGAAGCTAAAAATTAAATTCATAAAATTTAAATCCTAATTCGCCACTAGATACTCTTTGCTTGAGATATGTGTTACTAGTATTATTATTTTTTCTACTTTTGACTCCTTTAATTGTGAGTTAGTCGTAATCTAGAAGCATCAATTTTTTTAAATAAAAAAAACACACACAACACACAAATTAAGACATTTGATTATAAAGATCCATTTTCTTTTATTTAAAAAAGGGATTCCCTTTTTTTTAAAAGGGAGTAAATAAATAGTTTGACAAGTGGGCTATTTTAAAGTATTATTTTAAATAATTCTTCACCAAATTCAAGCACGTAACTCTTATTAAAGATTTAATTATTTTATAGTTTGTTATTCTTCCATACGTAACAATAGTTTATCAAAATATTCTTTAATTTTTTTAAAAAATATTGAGAATTTGTTCGCTATTTCATCTTTATAGTGTTCACTAAATTACGTATAATTGTTTTAAATTAATATTATTATTTACTTATCAAATACTATAAAACACTTTTCGAGAAAAAAATAAAATTACACCGACACACTCTTTATTTTTATGTTATTAATTATTATAATTCTTTCAAAGAAGAGTAATGAGTTGATATATAGTACTATCATATTTAAATACGAACCTACTCTTATATGACCTAATTTATGATATTTGAATGCGACATTAGTACTATCACATGCTTGTATAGTCGTATCAATATTTATATTTATGACTAATCAATTTAGGGTGTGTTTGGATTTTGGTACGTACAAAAATGTTTTGTATGAAAAAATATTTTATTGTATGTAATATATATAAAAATATGTGTACATAATTTAAATAAATATTAAAGAAAGTGGAAATGCAGATAAGGTATGTTAAATGATAATAAGATGGACACACAAATTAATAAAAAATAACCTATAAAAGGTAATTTTCCTCATAATATAAAAATAACTTCCTCCATTAGAACACGTACGCTCTTAAAACAATAAAGGATGGTGGTTGAGAAAAATAAATTTTACATCATTTCACAAAATTGAAGAGTATTTTTGTATATTTCAAGGGGGTAATTTTGAACTTGTTTATTTATGAATTAGGCCTATCTATTGGAAAGTTCTTCATTGCTAGTCAAATAGCGCAAACCTAACTCAATTTTTGTAACAACATGGGTAGGTAAGATCTCAATTATTAAGAGCTGATAAATTTAGAATATTGTGCGAAATTTGTCAAATTTAGACTTTTTTCATCTTTTATAATGACAATGATATTAATTCGTGTTCAATGTGCTAGTAGTTCCTATTGATGTATAGATATCAGATAACTTTAATATCTTATTTAAGGATCAAAATTTAAAAAACACAATAAATATTAAATATAATTTTGTTTCTGCTAAAATTTGAACCAGATAATTAACTAGATTAGTTGGTAGATTCCCCAACCACTTACACTCTTTTGAAAAAAACACTTCTCTAAGATTTGGAATCCAAAATTATTCTAATCAAATTGGCAAACAATATGATGCAAAAATGCACACTTTTATATAATATGGGCCAACCTTTAAAGATTTCTAAATTCAATTCACATGACAATTTCTAATCTATTAGATATATTCTTTGTCTAACCTTTTGGAACTTTGTGGGGTTCAGTGACATGTACCAAGTTCTTGAAATGATGTTGAGTTAATAACAGAAACAAAAAAAAAAAATTCTATTAAAGGATAAAATAAGAAGAATAATATTATTTATGCATGAAATGACAAATATTATAAATCGTCTATTTTTAGTTAAAACGACATGTAAAAATGAACGAAGGAAGTAGAAGTCAGTAAAGTGCCAATATAATCTTTTGAGTTTTTTCTAACCAGAAGAGAAGCTGATAGAGTAAATATTTAATCCGTTCAACTAAATTAAATATTATTTAACATGTATTATAGATAAATATACTTATGTGAAAATTATTAAAGTCTTTAAAAAAATCATAATTATTCAATAAATTTAATATTAAAATCTTTTAAAAGTTGAATCCAATATCTTGAATCTGATTCTCATTCTTTATTTAACAACAGAAAACAACTTTTTTTTGTTTTAAAATATGACATATCCAGTAATTTCACAGGTGAATTTAAGAAGAATAAAGTGTATATATGGAGACCTTATTTTTACCTGTAACGGTATAGAGATTGTTTTCGAAAGATTTTCGGTTTAAGTAGTGTCTAAATAACAACAACATCCTAATGATATCCCACAAATGTAGTATGAGAAAGTAAGATGTACGTAGACTTTATCACTACTTTGTGAAGGTAAAAAGATTGTTTTGCAAAAAATATCCTCGACTGAAGTGCATCAAATATAATCCAAGTACAAAAAAAGAAAGAAAACATAGCGACTAACAAGGGAAGCAATGCAAGGCTTACAAAAAAAAAAAACGAAAGATAAAATAGTGTGACCATCGAAATACAAGTAACAAAAAACGATGATAGATATCAAAAGCAAGAACTACAATAATACAATTAGTACAACGATAAATACCAACAAATCTAAATCCTCAAAAAAACAAAAACAAAAAACACTTCATTGCATACTATCTTCTACCCTAATCCGCGTTCTTCCATTTCAGCATCCTCTCATCTATGGGACACATAGATAGGACACAAAATAGTGTCTGAATAAATTTGTATGGAACACATATGAAACTTAAGATTACATCATTACACAAACTAAAGTGAATATTCCATGCTTCTAAATTCATTTTTTTTCCCATATAAATACAATATCCATCTTTTATTTTACAAATTTGTATGGGACACATGAAAATGAATAAATGATGTTTTTTTTTTGTGACATAAAGAGTAAAATCTGCTTCAAAATTTGATGGTTTTTAAAATATTGTATTAAAACTATTTATTTCAAAACAAGTGCATTATGACACAAAAACAAACCATGAATGATTAATCCTTTTTTTTTATACTTAGGCATGCAAGTATTAATTATAGTTAATCAAATGCCGATAGACAAAAGCTTCATTAATATTTAATAATCTATCTTATTAGTGCTGGAAAAGAAGCTTAATTTCAGTTAGAATTAAAAAAATAACATTAATCCCAAAGTCCCCTCTCATCACTAAACTACAAAAAGCAAAAATAAAAAATAAAAAATGAGCATCTTATCATCCCCTTGTTTTCTGGCTGAAAAATATTCTGTATGTTTGCACCGACTAATTACTTGCGTGAACCTTGAATAATCTTTAATATTATTTTAATTTTAATTTTCAAAATAAGTGTCATTTAGAAAAAAAAGATATTATCTCAAAATAGATGTTGCTTTAGAAATTCAAGACGAAAATCCTATTCCATTCCATATAGAATGTGAGATTAAATAATCTCATGAAATATCTAAACGCATGAAGTATCATTGCTTATTTCTTCTCGTGTACCACACGACACGTAGACGTAGTATAAGAAAAAGAATTTCATTATTATTTTCCAAAATAGGCGAAAAAGGAGGGAAAATTGTATGAAATAGCAAACTATTAATTCAAATTAAATGTTATAGTCATAGTTTCTTTTATTTGTAATTCGCAACAAACATTTCATGTTTTTGGTCATCCCATTTGTATACCAAAATATACAAATAGACTGAAATATACAAATGCAGGACTCATTTATATACCAAAATATACAAATGCAGGACCCATTTGTATACCGAAATATACAAATGCAGGATCCATTTGTATACCAAAATATACCATTTGTATACCGAAATATACACCCAAATACATATTTTTTATGTATATGTATACCGAAATATACAGATTAATAGCCATAACAAACATAAAGTTTGTTAAAGAGCGCAATTATACAAACTATAACTATAGCATACAAATATAATTTTTATATTTGCTAAACCTAAAATTTATTCGAAAAAGAACCAAGCTAATCTAGGCCCAATTTCTATTCCGCGTCAGGACAAAGGCAAAACATTATCGGGCTCTTATATTTGTGGGCCTAAAAATGATTTTGGTTATTTGAGCCCATTCTTTTAAGGGGAAATTACATGATTAAGCAAACACTTACTAGTTAAAGTCAGTTTTTGACTTCTGAAAGTATTTGACAAATATAAAAAATAACTTATAATAAGTCAAAAATGACTTAAAATAAGTTGAGAAGTGTTTGGCAAGGTCAAGAATGACTTAAAATAAGTTTAAAATGACTTAAAATAAGTCAAAAACCAAAAGTAGGTCTCCCTCTACTTTTTATTTTTTGACTTAAAAGTCATTTCAGTTTGATTTTTTATTTTTGACTTAAAAGCTATTTTTTTAAAGCCAATCCAAACGGGCCCTTAATAAGTCATCATAACTACAGTTTTATAGTTAAGGATAAATTAGCTAACTAGTCAAAATCTCTAACGTGATTATTAAAAACATCTACACTTCAAAATAATTATTAAAAATGTCAAAATATCAATATTTTAGCAAAGAAAGTGTATCCTAATATAATTCATTTACCTTCCTTTTATTTCTCAAATTTACCCCATTTTTTTACTTCATTACGTGTGAAAGTTAAAAACAAAGACCCCATTACCCATTTTTCTCTCTCTAATTTTT
Source organism: Solanum piurae (assembly GCA_029582685.1). Taxonomy (NCBI): domain Eukaryota; kingdom Viridiplantae; phylum Streptophyta; class Magnoliopsida; order Solanales; family Solanaceae; genus Solanum; species Solanum piurae. Next base: position 43,794 of record JAJOOO010002244.1, read on the forward strand.
TTGCTCAAATTCTATCCTTTCTCTTTTTCCCTCTCTCACAATTTCTTTCATTATTCCATATCCTCAACTAACTTAAACCTTGCCTTTTCTAAATCAAATTCCTCCATTTTTCTAAGAAATCTCAGAAATCATTCAAAAGATTTTCAACCTTTGTAAAAGTAAATCCGACTAATTTGCGATTGTTTTCATTAGGGAAGAAATTTTTGAAATAATCGATTGAAATTTCGAAGTGAATTGGATTGACTTCGTTGAACTTTGAGATTGTCGATGAAATACAAAAACGATAAGGTATTCATTAACTGCTGATTCTTTAATTTGTTTAGAAGTGATTCGAAAATGGCTATTGAAAAAGTGATTCGAAAATGAATCTGGATCGTATTTTGTATTTTGAATCTGAAGATCTTCATAAGTTACTATCTAAATATTGGATTTAAAGGTTAGACAGTCACTGAGGTATTCAATTTGGGAGTTTTGGATCAATATCTCATCTAAGACACTTTGTTGGACGTCATCAACAATTCTAGTTATCTTTTCAAGGAATTGAAGTATTTTTGCATATTTCTCACATGCAGAAGGACCCAAAGGAAATGCAAGTACATAATCTTCAGTCATATTTCAAAGTTAAAAAATACATTTTTTAATCTGTAATCCGTTTGGGATACAAACAGTGAATGATTGAATTGTTGACTTTTTTTGTATGTTGGATGCTTGGAATACAAAATAATTTGGAACCTGATTTAGTAGATGTTCTATAAATTAAACTTTGAATACAATATATTTTTGGAATACATAACAGATAAGAAATACATATTTTTTTAAATACAAATTTTGTTTGAATTTTAAGAAAGAATATACATTTTTGAAAAATATACAAATCAATGTTGTATCTTTTTTGAATGAACACGAGTTTACATATGTATATGGATACAAATATGTTTCTTAATAACTACAAATAAATTTGGTATACCTATTGGAATGAATACAAACTAATAAAGAAATACAAATGTCATTATACAAATCCAAACTTGAAAATCACAATGAATACAAATACACATATCATAATTCATACATATTGGAATGAATACAATCAATTACTTTTGAAATTGTAACTGATGAGAATTTTAAGTGATATGTTCCTTTTTTTAAAATATTCTATCCATGATTTTCTCCTTTCTATTAATAAATTGTATTCTTTCAAATCAAACAAACAAAAAGAAATATATAAATCAGAACAATAACAAACTAAATTATTGACAGTTTTAATAAATATTGAAAATGTGGATAAGAGGGTCCATTAAATGCTAAAATATTGACATTTTGAAATTTTTCCCTTTGGTTAATTACCACTTGCGACCAACATTCAGCGATAATTATGTGGGTTGGAGTTTCGAGTTTGTATAATTTGCACGTTTGTATAATTCGAAATTTATATAATATAATTTGTATAA
>JAJOOO010002245.1:0-54012 GCA_029582685.1 Solanum piurae
AAAAAACTAAAACGCAAGGGAGCTGCCGCTGGGCTATCTCCTTCACCTTGTCATTGAGGGGGTTCAAAATATATATATCCACATAAATCCAGAAAATTAACCTTATATATACAATGTAATTTTTTTTCGAGGGGGTTCGGGTGAACCCCTGGACAACAGGTGGGTCCGCCCCTGACTGCATCACATTGATTACAACATATATTCATAATTGGATACTTTTAAGATAATGTAAATTTTCTAGCCCTTTATTCCTACATAATTACTATTCCATAGTATTAATTATCTAAATATAATTACTAATTCGAAAGTATATGCATAGATTCTTTGAATTGGGAAAATCTAATCCTAAAATTAAAAAAAAAATCATGATTATTTGATCCAAAAGGGAATGAATTATATATCGATAAATAAAGAATCTTGTCATTATTTTGTAAATAATAAAATAAAATAGAGATGAAAAAAAGAGAAAGACAGTCTTAAAATTAAATAACAATTACATGGAGATTCAAAAGGGAAGAAAGAATGTGATCATGATAACTATGAACTTCACAGTATCCGTATACAACGACCTTACTCGACATCAAAATTAAATCATCATTGTTAAACAAGAAATATCGATATCAAAAGATATGTTCATCACATTTTTCATACACAAAAAAATGATAAAATTCATAAAAATTTAAGTACACACTAAAAAATTCTCTCATTGTTATATTATTTTACCTCGTCTGATATTTAATTTGATATATGAAAAAAGTATTTCATGTGCACAACAAATCCAATCTTATTTGTGCTTGTGTACAACAATCCCCTTTATATGACTGGAAAAACAATTCCTTCAAATAGCCTCTAACCTCTGTTTCTAGTACCCATATTTTCCTACAATTTCATATCAAAATTGAATATACATATGTAAACACCTAAAACTCTACAGATAAGTTAGGAAAAAAAGACAAGTTTCTAATAGAGAAATTTTAAGAGCAGAGCTCGAAGAATTAAATAAAACATTAATAGAGAGGAAATGAAAAAGAAGTTCAAACTCTAAATAAGACTCACCATTTTGACTTATAAACGATTGTAAGATCAATTGTGATCTTTGAACTTTTTTTTATAAGATGTTATCCACATTACATGGACTTTTGGACTTCTTATTAATTAAAATGAAAAAAAAAATGTGAAAAAAGATAACTAAAAGTGGGAAAATCAGATTATTATTTTTACCTTAAAAATGGCAATAGAGTCATTTAATTTTACAAGGGTATTTTGGTATTTCAACTTTTCATTTGTGATGTTCCCACTTATAATAATATATGATATGATATATTTATGATATATAATATATGATATATGATATATGATATATGATACTTATACTCATATAAATGGTTAGAGTTATACTTCCATAGTGTTGGTCCATATACAGTGTTCTTGCTCTGTACATTGGTGAATGTTAGAAATATGATGATTGTAACTATAACTATTTACACATATAATTGTTAGTGATTTATGATGACTCTATTGAATTGTGACTTATGTGTTTGACTATGTGGAATTACCTGTTTGACTATGTGGAATTACCTGTCTACTTGCTTTATAAATGTGATTATATATTTGCTACTAATCTTAGTCGACATATGATGTCTACAGATACATAGTATTAGTAGGGATGCGACTCCTACACTTTCTTTTGAGCGCAGACTATGATCCAGAGGCGTCTACTAGACCCCGTATTTAGGTAAGTTATTTCCAAATCTGAGGGTGAGCTACTTTCATTGGACTGCCGCAGATCTTCCTTATTTTGATGTAATTCCCTTCAAACCTTGAGGTTACTTAGTATTTATTCATTTTCTACTCTTAGAAATTTTTAATTAAATGTTTTAGTATGGTGACTTTTGAATTCTGGGGATGTAGAAGTTAATTAAATGTTTTAGTATGGTGACTTTTGAATTCTGGGGATGTAGAAGTTTAGACTTCTGCTATTTATTTGATTTTTTTAGACTTAGTATTAATTGTTGTACTTGTTATTTTCTTACTAGAATTCTTGGATGTTGGGTAAGTTAGGATGTTAAGTGTTGGTAGCATGCTTTGGGTCATGACAAGGTTGATATCAGAGTTTTAGGTTCGTTGATCTAATCGTACTAAGATAGGTCTAGCGGAGTCTTACTAAATAGTACAGAGATGTCTATACTGCTCTTCGAAAGGCTATATGTTACTAGGAAAACTCACTTTTTATTTACTTCATGCTATTAATTGATTATAATTGTTATATGGTGATCCAAATTGGTATCTGACTCATCACTCTTTTCTCACACAAATGGTAAGAACACATTCGGGTGAGGCAAAAGCCAAGGTTCTTGAGCCAGTTGCCGCTCTGTGACTCACAGTTAAGGATGGGCGGCCAGAGGTAGGATGAGAGTAGCAATCCAATCGGGACTAGATATCCTAGAGTTCCTTGAACCAATGTAGATAGCTCTGTTTGATCAGCAAGAACCAACCTGGATACTCCGAAATCAGACACTTTGGCTGTGTAGCTTTTGTCTAAAAGAATGTTGACTGACTTAATATCTCTATGAATGATAGGAGGGTAAGCTGCTGAGTGCAAGTAGGAAAGTACTCCAGCAGTTTCTGCAGCAACTTTCAGACGAATATCCAAAGAAAGAGTTGACGCCTTTAATTTATCATGTAAGTGTTCAGAAAGTGTTCCATTGCTGATAAATTCATAGAAATAATTAATGGGAAAGTGTTCCATTGCTGATAAATTCATAGAAATAATTAATGGAATAACTATGAAATTTATAATATTATAATTAAGAATGTAAAAGAATGTGAATAGCGTTTGCAATTAATTAATAATAACTAAGAGAATTTATAATGTTATAACTAAAGAATTAATGTGCAATAGCTGAATTTCTAATAAATTTTATACTTACATAAATAAATAGGACTTTTAATTAATGTTACTATATTTTTTATTGTTATCATATTTTAATTAAGTGTATGGACAAAATGTAAATGTTTATTCCATATTACTGAATATAAAATTTATTTTGTAAATGATAAATTTTAAATTATTTATATATATTCACATATTTTCACATATGTTGAGGGTTTTTCTTTTAAAAAAAACTCGGAACATTTTAAAATAATATATTTTGAAGTTAGAAGATCTTGTTAACTTGATAATACATTCGTGACATATATAATACTTTAATTTAAATAAAGTACCTACCCAAATATAAATATATATTTGCATTAATGAAAATATTTATCTCATAAAAATTACTTACTAAATAAATAATAAAAATGAAACTAATGCAAACTTCAATTGGCGTTATTACATGTCATATCAACTTTTCTTCGTCTAAAATACTGAAATATTAAGAAATAGTAAATAAGTAAACAAAAGGGCAATGTTTATATAGTATTAACTATTTTGAAGCAAACTTCCTGACAATCTAAATCACATAAGTAGCATTGATAAATAAAATCATTCTTTTATCTTGAGCATAAAAAAAAAAAATCGTGACAATTCTCTAAATTTTGGAAAAGGATATTCAGAAGCATATATCTACATCACAAGAGAAATTGTTAACAAAAACAAATAAATTTAGACTACATCATGTTAACTTCATATATTGGAACATTACATACTAAAGTATATATTAAGCAAAAAAATAATTATTATATCATCAAAATTATTTTCCTCAAGTACTTAAGGTTATGGAATATACCCTCTTAAGATAGAACGATTTACTTCATCAGAAGAGTGGTACCTCATATTCCGCTAAACTTCGAACTCACTCAACAACAATAAATCACACAAAAAAATTTAAATGCAAGAAGAAGAGTAGAAGATTAAAAACTTGTGGTTGAAAAATGAGAGGAAGTCCCTCTATTTATAGTCAACAAAGGGTAGTATGAACAAGTGTTTTTTGTGCCTTATCTGAAAAGTCACAATCCTTTCGAAAAGTCACAACCTATTGAAAAAGTCACAACTCTTTGGAAATGTCACAACTCATCGAAAAATCACAACCTGATAGTATGAACAAGTGTTTTTTGTGCCTTATCTGAAAAGTCATGATCTTATCAAGAAGTCACATCCCTTTCGAAAAAGTCACAACTTATTGAAAAAGTCACAACTCTTTGAAAATGTCACAACTCATCGAAAAATCACAACTTGGTAGTATGAATGAGTGTTTTTTGTGTCTTATCTCAAAAGTCATGACCTTTCCGAGAAGTCACAACCTTTGGAAAAGTCACAACTAATCGAAAAATCTCAACCCTTTGAAAAAAGTCACAACTTATCGGAAAAGTCACAATTCATCGAAAAAGTCACAATCTAAGTTAGGAATATTATAGTAATTTAACATTCAAGTTTAGGAGTTAATACTTTTAAGGTAATATATAAATATAAATAAATATATATATATATATATATATATAAATATAATATAGAATAGAATATAGATAGATAGATATAGATGATAAGTATTTGTTTTCTACTCTATCATTCAATTAATAGAGAATACTATTCAGAAAATCTTATGTCTTTCTAGCATGGTATCAAGAGTCATCGTTTAATTTTTTTTCTAGTGCTCTCTGTTTTCTCTACTTAGTTACTTTCATGCGTTCCTCTCGTCTCTTTGTTTTCTCTACACATGTATTTATACTTTCTTTTTCTTTCTTCTATGTTATATTCTGTCTACTCAATGAATTTACAATCATCCTCGCGCAGTTTTCTCTCCACAAAATTGGATGGTTCTAATTTTTCTGTATTGAAATTCCACTTTGAAATCTTTGTTCAAGGAAAGGGCTTTTTTGGGTGATTAGATGGTTCTGTTCGTCTGCTAAAAGATGCAAAGGAGTTGGATACTTGTAAATTGAATAATTTAAAGGTAATCTCTTGGATGCTGAATTTGGTACATGCTAATATCCATATGGGACTTTGACCATTTAATTTTGCTTCAGAGATGTGGCTCCACCTGCGTAATGTCTATCAACAAAGAAATCTCAGATGAGAGTTTGAAGTGGAACGTAGCATTGCTGAATATACACAAGGGGACAAAAATGTTCGTTGTTTTTACATTGGCTTGCAGTTGCTCTGGTAATTAGAAGAAGATCAATTTTTTGTGCGAAATATGTCTACGACAGGGCTCAAGGAGATGCTGGCAGAACGACAAAAGACAAGGATGGTGCAGTTCTTGATGAAACTTCGGCCTGAATTCTAGTCGATTCGTGGCAGTTTGTTGAACAGAGAAGTCACACCTGCTCTTGATGTTGTATTGGCAACCATCTTGCGTGAAGAGACCAGGCTTTGAACTCAGGCTGCCGTGGAATCTATGTCATTACCCGTTGTTGCATTACTTGCACAAAAATCAAATGTCATTGCTTCAGTAGGAAATACTAAGAGACGTGTCCAGTGCTATGAATTCCATGACTTTGGTCATATAGCATTCAATTGTCCTAAGAATAATTTTTTTTGTACTTATTGCAAGATTACTGGCCATCATATTTCAGACTGTCGTCATCCTCCAAATAGTTTGCGGCCTGCTCACCAAGCATACCAGACGAACGTCACTAAACCATCTGGTTCCTTCCCTGCTGGAAATGATCTTGAAAAGCTGATCTGAGATTCTAGCAGTTTTCCTTCCCAAAGCCATCTCCAGTGCACTCTCGACATCCTCAGGTATAAGTAATTCAGTTAAATCGACTTGGCATCTAGATTCAGGAGCTTCCAATCATATGATAGGAGATTTTTCCTAATTTTCTACATTGTATGATGATGTTTCTAAACATGTTATTCATACGGCAAACGGGCAAACATTGCCCCCTTCGACATTTGGTTCTGTTAAAAAATTGTCTAATGTTCTTTATGTACCAAATTTAAAGGCTAATTTGATTTCGGTAGGTCAGCTAGTTGATCAAAATTGTGTTGTAAAATTCTCACCCATGTTTATGTTGTTCAGAATCTGAAAATCAGATGACCATGGCCAAGAGGCATAGAGTTGGTAGAATGTTTCTTCTAGAGTCGGTTCATCGTCATTTGCATCATTGTTTTGTTTCAATTTCTGCCGCAGATGTTACTCGCTTGAATAGGATGAGTCACCCTCATTCCTGTAGGATTCATCACATTCTCAAATCATGTCTTCCAAAAACACATGACATTCATTCCAGTCTCCTTTGGCCTGCTCTAATTGTGCCGGTTTGAAAAGTCACAATCTTCTTTTTTCATTCGAATCATCTTCTTATGAAGATCTATTTGAGTTGGTGCATAGTCATGTTTGGGGTCCTTCTCCTATTTTGTCAAGGATGGGATATTATAAGTACTTTGTGTATTTATTGATCATGTATCTAGATACACATGGGTGTATTTTATTTACAATAAATCTGAGGTTTCGACTCTTATTATGAATTTTATTGAGTATGTTTATACACAATTTCATAAAACTATACAAATATTTCGTTCTGATTCTAGAGGAGAGTACATTAAGACTAATCTTGTTGAGTTATTTAAAAATAAACAAAGAAATTCTTTCCCAACGCAATTGTCCTCATGTTCCGGAACAAAATGGAGTCGTAGAAAGGAATAATCGACATGTTTTGGAAACTACATGACTTTATTGGGTACATCTAATATGCCTAAGAGTTTCTGGCCTGAAGCAGTACATACTTCCGTCTATTTGATTAATAGACCACTTTCCCTAGTCATTGCCACTGAGACACCGTACTTCAAATTATTTCATAAGAAGTCTGACATTTCTACTTGCGAGTTTTTGGTTGTGTATGCTTTGTCCATCTTCTAGCACATGAACGACAAAAGCTTTCAGTAAATGTAGCACAATGTATTTATAGGCTACAACGACACACGAAAGGGGGATTCTGTTTTGATGCATCTCGTCGTCAGGTTCGTGTATCTAGGGTCAATTTTCTTACATTCTAAACATGCTTCAGAATCTGTTTGTTTTTTGTACAAGTTTGATGATGAAGTGGTAGCTACTGATCCTCCGGAGCAGCCGATGAACTATGATCACTATGATCTCCAGCCCTCCTTTCCTTCAGATATTGACTCTACATCCTCATCCTCATCTTCAGAAGAGGAATCATCTCATTCAGTTACTCCCCCATGCCGTTCTAGTAGGCAGACTGCCATGCTCTTGAACGACTCGGTTACTCTCCGAGGAAATTTGGTAAGTCTTATGCCATGCATACCACACTTCATTCTGTTGATGTACCTACATCTTACCCTCAGGCTTCTACATAAACTTGTTGGAAAGAGACAATGTCAGCAGAGCTTCGTGTATTGAATGAAAATTCTACTTGGGACTTTATTGATAAACCAACATATGGAGTTCTCATTGGAACTAAGTAGGTGTATTCCATTAAACTTATGGCAGATGGTACAATTGATCGCTACGAAGCTCGATTGGTTACTAGCTCAAGGGTACAAACATGAGTATAGGGTGGATTATGAGGAGACTTTTGCACCTGTTACTAAGATGACAATGGTACAAACATTATTGGCTGTGACTTCAATGAGAGGCTGGACCTTAAATCAGATGGATGTGAAAAACGCATTTCTTCACAGCGACCTGGAAGAAGTTGTGTTTATGAAACCACCACCTGGGTGTGTTCTGCAAGACCAAAATACTTGGTCAATCAATTAGTGATAGTAAATTCTAATTAACTGTAAATAACAGGTCTCTGCTTGTGAGTTAGTATATTACTTATAGAAAACATAGGGTTGGCTTGCATATGCGTTTGGAAGTAATAAGTCGTTTGCATCATCGTCAGGGACTTAAAATTAATTATTTTATTTATTTTTCAATATTAATGTTTTGATCTTAGCTGTCGTTAACACTGTCTAATGCAAAGGCCTCCTAACTGCAGAGATGGAATCAGCTCAGCGGAATGTCAATGGGTTAACCTCAAACACGCTCAGGTGTTTTCCAAGTACGTGTGGACCTTGCACCAAATATAATTGAGCAACAAAACAATTTTTAAAAGGAACTGTTCAAGTGTAAGAAGAACATCAAAATGTTTCGACTATTAGTAGGATATATAAATAAGTACACTTGACATCAAATTTATTATCTCTGGACAAATTAAAGAGAGAAAAGAAATTCATGTTGAAGTCGTGGCCGTTCTGAGTTTGTATTGCTAGCAAAATCATCAATCACCTTCCTCCAGGAAATGGTATAGTTACATGGCTCGTTATACTATCAACATGGATACTATGTTCACTATATTCGTATCCAAATCCAGGCAGTAGGGACTCAATCTCCTCTGACTGTTGATCAGTTTGAGCCCATGAGTGCTTCAATTTCGATCCAGCTTCCAATTCTGCTGCAACTTCCTTCATTGTAGGTCGATCATCCCCTTTAACATTTAAGCACCTCTGTGCAATCACAGCAACATTTTTCAATTGCCCTTCATTTCCCTCATCACCGACTATATTGTCGTCTAGAATATCGAACAAATGACCCTTTTTCACTGAAGATATGAAATATTGAGCTAAACTTCTCTCTTCTTCTGGTCTTTGAAAACATAGAGCCTTTCTACCGGTTAGGAGCTCTACAAGCACTACTCCGAAACTGTATACATCACTTTTTTCAGTGAGTTGACTTGTTTGCAAGTATTCAGGATCTAAATATCCTAGAGTTCCTTGAACCAATGTAGATAGCTCTGTTTGATCAGCTGGAACCAACCTGGATGCTCCAAAATCAGACACTTTGGCTGTGTAGCTTTTGTCTAGAAGAATGTTGACTGACTTAATATCTCTATGAATGATAGGAGGGTAAGCTGCTGAGTGTAAGTAGGAAAGTACTCCAGCAGTTTCTGCAGCAACTCTAAGACGAATATCCAAAGAAAGAGCAGACGCCTTTAATTTATCATGCAAGTGTTCAGAAAGTGTTCCATTGCTGATAAATTCATATACCAGTAGTGGAACTTCCGTCTCAAGGCAGCAACCTAAGAGCTTAACCACATTTCTATGGTTGATTTGTGAAAGGACAAGGACTTCATTTATGAATTGTTCAATTTGATTGCGATCAATTACCTTAGATTTTTTAATGGCAACGATGCAATTATCTTTGAGATATCCTTTGTACACAGTTCCATAACCTCCTTGACCAACAACTCTATCTTTGTCAAAGTCATTAGTTGCCCCTTGTAGCTCTTCCGCTGTGAAAATGTTTACTGTATTGGTATTACTTGATCCCTCTTCCCCTACTTTGAGTCGTTGCAATAGAACTAATCCACCATTTTCTTGGAAAAACTTCTTCTTCATTATTAACATCTTTCTTCTTTGGAATGCAGTATATGACCAGCCAAATATTATAAAAACCATAAAAGCAACCCCTATTGTAACACCTGTAATAAAAATATATTACTAACATATACAGACATTTAGGCCCATGTATGTAGTTCTTGAAAATAAAATTGTTGCCCATTTAATCTACACACCTCCACAATCTGTGGTCTTCTTTTTCCGTTCAGTTGTGAAACAAATAATCAAACAAGTAGTAATATTTGACGGAATTAACCTCTTGCCTGCAGAATTCCAAAGAAGTTGAGAAAGGTACCTATAATAAGATAAATATTCTGAATTTTTCTCTGAGGATTGTCACGATTGCATTCAGTATAACCATCGCCACTGAAATCTGGACGGCATGTGCATGTATAACTCCCATCTGTATTGTTGCAAATGGCATTTGTGACACACCTATAATCTGGTTTCCGATCTACACATTCATTGATATCTGCAGACTCATAGAGCACAACCGTAAACATTCATTTGCAAAATGATAGATTTGATATTAAATCATATTAGGAGACTCACAAACATATACATACCTTGACAACCATCTTTCAGGTATGGATTCCCATCATATCCTTGCATGCAGGAACATCGATATCCATTTGAATTATCCTGGCAATCACTGTTTTTACTGTTACATCCATATGTAGTCGAGTTTATCTTAGCTATTTCACATGTTTCTTCACCAATTACCCAATCTAGCACGAGAGGAAGCTTCTTTGTGTTCTGCAAATTGCTGAGGTAACTCTTAGAAAAGTCAAAAGTAGCTTGATCGACCACAAAAGCATAGCTGCAACTAAGGTTATTTTTCATATCAGTATCATTATAATTATAATAGCTGCTTAGTGTTATGGTGACATTCCGTGTTCCCTTAGGGATGGATGTCTTGCAACAACCGACCCCAGAACATGTGTCATGAACAACATCATCAATACTATTGCACATGGACATGCATCCTGTTATGTAGGGGAGATACTCGATTTTCTTGGTATAATAACCCTGAACAATTGCATACGTGTCACAGCCAATGGCGATGAAGCTATTCGCAGAGTTGTTCACAGTTAACAACGATGGTAATACTATAAATGGCTGGTTATTATCCGTGCGTATCCCAGCACGATAACAATCTCTGGATATGAACTGTAAGACCTTAAGTTGCCCAGAGAGAGATATGCTTGTGATTTCAATACTGCTGTTTCCTAAAAAAGGCTGGGGAGGATGAAAAGAGTAATTACAAGTGACAAGGAACTGATCGCGTAGAGTGCAATCTCGGGACATACCAAATGGGAAAGGGATGTTGACATCGCCACAACTTTCATTGCAGTTAGGTTTGGCTATGAGATTATTGTGTGACGTTGGTAACATAGCATCATCACCAAAAGATAGTGAAAAGCAAATAAATGTTATCATAGCAACTATCATCACATAATTATGAGCCATTGTTAAAGGAGACTATATAGGGATGTAATTAGTATTATGTGTTTGTTGTGATTTTTTGATACTCCAGTCCTTATATAGCTACTTATAAATTTGGAAGGACTAATTTCATTTGAATAGAGGGAAAATTACGTTAGAATACATTTTAATGTGGACTATGTCAACGAGAATTGGCGACTTTAATTTTTGCGTGCAGTCAACTATATGCATCGAGAATCATTCAGTACATAATTTCTTTTCCAGAAAATAATGTGAATGGCTAGTTTTCCGTTTGAAGGAAGGTGAGAATGAGTAAGAGCTGTCATTCTCATGCTTTGTATTTGTTGAAATATTAACTAAACAGGGTTTAATCAAGAAAAGGTCAGAGAAATTGGTTGAAAACCTAATGGATTTGACTTCATTTTTTTTGCAATTATTGATGAGGGGTCACATTTATGCCTATTTTTAAAATTATGTAGTGGCATCAGAAGCAAAGCATTCGAGAAACCATAGTTTGTTCGACTGAGAATCGTGACTTTGGCTTTTCAACAAACATTTTAATTATATCATATTATACCTAAAACATATAGGAACATTTAGTTACACAAAAAAAAAACATTTCACTATAATCAAGATAAAATAATCAAAATTTCATAATTTAAATAATTAGTTTTGTGCTAATACTATTTTATATATTTTCTAGTATTATATATAATAATATACATGGATAGTATATGTTAATATATAGAGTATTTCAATATATATTTTTTTTATAAATATCAAATACTGTATCAGATACAATTTGTTTTTAAAATACTTACCAAATACTGGTGACACGTAACAATCTTCCAAATAGAGTATTAATCCCTCCTAACACGTAGTGCCATCAGAAGCGAAGCAGTCAAGCACAGAAATTTGTAGATGAAAGTCTCACAGGTGTATAGTATGGTACAGTACTGTATCAAAAACTTCAGTTCGTTCATTTTGATATTTGACATGTAAAAATATTACTCCCTCCGTTTAAAAAATAATGACCTTCTTTCCTTTTTAGTATGTTTAAAAAAGAATGACCTCTTTCCCTTTTTGGTAATATTTTAATTTCAGTTTTCCACGTGACATGTTTAAAGCCATAAGATTGAAGAACAATTTAGTACATTTGACATAACTTTAATTTAGGACCACAAGATTCAAAAGTCTTATTTATTTTCTAAAACTCCGTGTCAAATCAAACTAGTTCACTCTTTTTGAAACGGAGGGAGTATATTATTTTCATATTAAAATAATTTGATATGATTGGACATTTTAAAGTTCGTTTTTGATATTTTTGCATAAATCAATAACTATAATTTGTTCGATTTTGACTTATATATATATTCATATATAAAGAATCATGGCTTTGACTTTTCATGAAACGTTTCAATTTTATCATACCAAATACCTTACACGCAGAGAAATATTTAAATACACAAAAAGGACACTTCAATCAAGATAGAGTGTTTAAAGTTCAAACATCTAAATAATTAGTTTTTGTACTAATATTATTTTGTATATTTTCTAGTATAATCATCAAATCATATATCATATATTACTAAAAGTGGAAAGCTCCAAAGATGAAAAGTTAGATTACCTTTTATCCCTAGGCTAAATTAAACATCTAATCAATTAAATATTAAATAATAATATTTTAATTATTTATTGAATTGTAAGTTATTTATAGAAAGACAGTGAAAGAATCATTAATAAATTGTAAGTTACAATGAATTGTTTGATATACTTATCATTTTACGCCTACACTAAATTAAAATTTTAATTAATTAATTATTAAATGATAATATCTTAAATATTAAATAATATATATAGACATCCCTAGGCTAAATTAAACATCTAATTAATTAAATATTAAATAATAATACTTTAATTAGATTTTGAATTGTAGGTTATTTATTAGAAAGACAGTGAAAGAATCATTAATTAAATTGTAAGTTGCAACGAATTGTTTAATAAACTTATCATTTTACTCATATTATTTATAATATACGTATTATTCATATTTTTATTCTTCTTGTTCTCATTTCTTAATCTTGACCTTTCAAATTTCTCACACAAATAAAAAATAATACAAATGAGTAATTATTCCTTAAAGACAAGAAATTAAAGTAGATTCATGTATCTTTTAAAGTTAAATTTCATGCTCTATCTTTTTTATATTTATTTTAATAGTATTTGACCTTTCAAATTTTCATGTGACTTTTCATGTTTTCGTAATTTGTCCTATAAATTTAACTTTTTCAAGAAAGACTTTTATTTACTACTCCTACAGTTCTTGTGTGTAGGAGCTCTAAGCAAGTGACATAATGTCACAATTTGTGGTGAAGTTGTGAGATCTCCCTATACAATCACGAGAATATACAAGAATTCAATTATTGAAGCATCAGAGCTTGATGTGTTAGTTTTATACTTATTTGAAGCAATTATAATAATTATAATAAGACTTTCATATCTCTCTTCATATAGTTGAATTGTTGTTTTGTTAGCAACTTGGTTTAATTTCAGATTTTTATTTTGTATGCTCAAATATTTAATTTTCATTATAGAGACAAAAGCAAAAAGGAATGTCTAATTGTCTTGCTCATGTGTATCTTTTTTTTTTTTTTTTGTTCTTTGTACTTATAATTTTACATATACATTAACTTTCATCTTTAAGAATGAATGTGATAAAATGTTTACTCTCTTCTTCTATTTTTTTTGAAAAAAAATAAGAAGATTAAACATATATCGTTAAATTAATGGTGGATAAATTATGTATGAAGAGAAAATTAAATTCTATATAAAAATAGTAGATATAAATAATAAGAATTTTTACACCTTAATTTTAAATATTTATAATTAAATAATTAGTTTAAAGTGCTTGTGGATAAACATTTAATATAGTATTTTGAACACATTCATTATAATTATCAGGAGATTCAAAAGGCAAAGTAAAAAAGTTGAAAGGTTTTGTTTTCCTTTCACTCAAAGTTAATCGTACACCATTTTTTGTAAAAAAAAGTAAATAATCTCCTATCAAGCTTTTAATTGAAAGAACATTAATATTGCACCACGGTTTGCAGAGGATTAATTTCATGCAATCTTTTGATCTTCTAACATTATTCTACCAACAAAAAGAAACTTTTAACACTATTGAGAAATTTAATTTAGACAGTTGTTATCTTTTCCTTTTTTTGCTTTACAAACTTATTTTTTGACTTATAAATAGAGTTTATTTTATTAACTTCTCGTATTATTATCTTGGTGCATTCACTTGGAGGTCATGAAAGTAAGACAAAGTAAGAAATCTCAATTAGACATATTTTATAAAAAAGAACTCAAATCATATTATTTAATAATGTTTATTTTTTTTAAAAAATATACTCATTAATACGGGTTACACGCGTAAAGCGCGTGCCCAAAAACTAGTATTACTAAATGGGAACAAAAAAAGTTAAAAATTTAAATACCAAAATAGCCCTATAAAGTTCAATTACTATAACAATAGCATTAATATATATATTATATTATATAGTAGTAGTAGTTGTTGTTGTTGTTGTAATAGTAGTAGTTGTTGTTGTTGTTGCAAGTTAGCGTTTCTTAGTTATGACATTTAAATCCCTTTAGTTATTACTAATTATTTAAATACATAAAAAGGTCATTTCAATCAAAATAGAGTATTTAAAGTTCAAACATCTAAATAATTAGTTTTTGTACTAATATTGTTTTGTATATTTTGTAGTATAATCATATATATATATATATATATATATATATATACTAAAAGTGGGAACAAAAAAAATTGAAAGTTGAAATACCAAAATAGCCTTATAAAGTTCAATTACTTCAACAATACCATTAATATACATTATATTATCTTATTATTGTTATTATTATTATTAAATAGTAAATTTAAGCTGCAAGTTAGTTTCTTAGTTATGACATTTAAATCCCTTTAGTTATTAGTAATTATTATTGCAAACACTATCCATGTTACATTCTTTATTTATGGGCTTATGGCAATAATTTTAGGGAAACTTATATAAATATTTCCCATTTATAGCAATAACATTATTTTTTCACTTGATCACTTTTAATATATTTATAATACAGTTTTAATACATATTACAAAGAACAATTTATTATTCACATATAATACAAGTTTTATTGATGGATAATATATTTATCACTGATTTTAATACACTTATAATATAATGTGTCAATTTCTTACCAAACAAGCATAATATATTTTAAAAAACAGTTATAATACATATATATTGCATACATAATTCACTTTTAATACATATTGCAGATGTTATATTGCATACATAATTCACTTTTAATACATATTGCAGATTTAACATAATATTGTCATGTATTGCTATAAATGGTAATAAATAAAAATTATTGCTAAAATCAGTAATTATTTATTAAAAAATACTCATCCAAGTAATTTTTTCATAATTTTACGTTACTCTTATCCAAATTATTGGCAAGCCTCTTCCACTACCAATGTGGATATACACGTAGTCCGTAGAATACATAATCTAATTGTCTTTATTAATTATCCATAATGATAATTTACTGTTCATTTAACCAATTGACTTCTTATTAGACGTTTACTTCTTTGTAAAATAAATTAGTAGAGATAAAAAAAAAAAAACTTTTGTGGAGCATATCAACTATTTTGCAAATAAATGATATGATGGATTGAAAGCTTATTAAAGAAGAATTTGTATTTTTAGTTTATCCTTAAAAAAACTCTTCATTAAAGTATGTCTTCTTTCTTTCGGTTACACATTTAATCCATAAGTTGTTCATTTTTCTTTTTCCTTTAAAAAAATTATAATAAATTGGGTCTTTTCTACTACCCTTAACATCGTATAATAAATAGAGTCTTTTCTATTGCCCTTAACATCTCCTTATAAATAAGTTTTTCCGCCTACTATTTCATTTGATTAAAATGTTTACAAATTCATAAGTTTTCTTTTCCAGCATCTTCAGTTTCAGGTACTTCTTATCCTCCCTCTTTTCTTACTTTTTAAATATTCATTTGTTTGAGTCAAATAAAGATTTTGTGACTTATAACCGCATTTATATTGATTATATTGCGACATATATTGATTTGCAAGGTTTACTATCATCAACTTATGAGTTATACTTATGTGTTTACTCTTTTTTATATATTTTTTTATTTTTATTTATGGCATATAGCAAATCCAACAATATATGTACCATTTTAATTAGAGCCTTAGAAGATATAATGTGGTATATGAAAATTCATATAATTTTTTATGAGGATTGTATTGTTACAAATAATTTTAGGGATAGAAAAGATGATGTATCACTATTTTTGTCCAAGAATTACAGTAAAATCTCACTAAATTAATACTCGGTTAATTAATAAGTTATCTAAGATAATAATTTCCTCCGTTCCCGTCGGGCCAATGAAAAAAATCACTCATTTCGATAAGATAATAAGAAAATATATTTTCAAAAGACCCCTATATAAATATATGGTCCCATTAATATTATAAATTAATAATTCTTTAAAACTATAAATATTTGTAATTTTTTTTTAGTGAAATATGATTCTATTATGTTATGTTTTTTTGTTACAATTTAAATCTAGTTGAAGCTCATCTCTAACTTTTCTTATTACATCCAAAAGTTTCAGTTGTCTTTTCTAATTGCACCATAAAATTGTGAAGAGTTCTAGATGCAAGTGTTTCCTTACGTGTAACTGGTTCAAAATATATTGTATCATCTTCAACTTTATCATCAACATTATTTTTTCAATGATATCCATAATTTGTTCTAAGCTCGGGACCTTTGAACATGTATCGTTTTCACCCATCCAATAGGTTATTAACATCCATTTTATTGCGGTAACCAAAATCATTAATCATGACCTCAAGTTCATGAATGACGTTTTCACAAGTGGATTTTTTCAAATTCTTTGAGATTTCATCCCTAAACAACTTTTTTGGTATCAAAACACTCTATAAATTAATAAATATTAATTTATCGATTAAATAATTCCTCTACAAAATAATAATATTTCATGATTCCACCTAAAAGATGTTAGGCCGGTTCCATATAATATTTGAAAGTATTTGTTGATTCTAGGTTATTATATATTGCAATAATTTATATTTATATATATTTCTCTATTTATTTTTATTATGTGTTATATAAAAAATATTAATAGTATCACTCATTTAACTTTTTTTAATTGTATTAAATATGCGATGATTTCATTTAAAAAAATTCTTTAATTTAAAAGTTAGTGCCCTTTATTTTCATTATTCCACAATTTTGTATTATCATAGCCCCTTAAATAAATAATCAATAGGTCGTAATGATATTATTTGATATTTAATATTATAGTTCTATACATAGATAGATTATACGACTCAAGTATTTTAAGTTTTTATGTTTTCGGTACGTACTTATTATATTCATGTTTTAGTTTGACTTGAATAATAAAATAAAGGCTATTTAATGGTGTTGTGTGATGTGTATTGACATGAGCTCGAAAGTGTGTATTGATATCATATTTTTTCTTCTAATTTTTAATGATTAAGGTTGTAGAAATTTCACTTTATTTTATATTTTATTCAAAAAAAATTATTGTCGTAAGTTTATAATTTATTTCTTTTGATTAAGAATAGTAACTTATGATTTTGTTATATATATATATATATAATAAAATTATTAGCGTCTCATCATCTTTTTGACCGCGCGAAGCACGAACAAGTTTACTAGTTAATTTAATAATCATGCATTTTTCCAAAAATAATTACCACCGGCAACCTCTTTGCTACACAAATATTATATATAGCTCTCAAAATTGATTACCCTTGCAAGTTGCAACTCTTCATTCTTTATATTTTTAATTATTATAATTCTAATAGCAATAAGTGAACATTTCTCTCACAATTAATTACCTTGCAACTCTTCATTCACCTTCTTTATTATAATTATCATAGCAATAAGTGAATATTTATATGTAGATAATTTAGATTAGGAAGGAAATGAAAAGCCAAAAATGGAGAAAACAAACAAGTAGCCAGTGGGTATATGATGATTAGCATTAGTATAATAATATGATATAATTATTATTTAATTGATTAATTTTTTTAACTTTTTTTATTTAATGTAGGGGTATTTTCGTAATTCAACTTTTGACTTAAATTCTTTCCACTTTTAGTAATATATATATGGTATAATGATATGATGATATGACATGATACTTATACTCATATAAATGGTTAGAGTTATACTTCCATAGTGTTGGTCCATATACTGTGTTCTTGATCTGTACATTGGTGAATGGATTGTGATATGTTAGAAATATGATGATTTGTAACTATATCTATTTACACATATTGTAATTGTTAGTGATTTGTGATGACTCTATTGAATTGTGACTTATGTGTTTGACTATGTGGAATAATTACTTGTCTACTTGCTTTATAAATGTGATTATATATTTGTTACTAATCATGTCTACAAATACATAGTATTAGTAGGGATGCGACTCCTACACTTTCTTTTGAGCGCAGACTATGATCCAGAGGCGTCTACTAGACCCCGTATTTAGGTAAGTTATTTCCAAATCTGAGGGTGAGCTACTTCCATTAGACTGCCGCAGATCTTCCTTATTTTGATGTAATTCCCTTCAAACCTTGAGATTACTTAGTATTTATTCATTTTCTACTCTTAGAAATTTTTAATTAAATGTTTTAGTATGATGACTTTTGAATTCTGGGGATGTAATAGTTTAGACTTCTGCTATTTATTTGATTTTTTTTAGACATAGTATTAATTGTTGTACTTGTTATTTTCTTACTAGAATTCTTGGATGTTGGGTAAGTTAGGATGTTAAGTGTTGGTAGCACATAGGGGGATTGGTGTGGTTTCCAGTCATGATGCTTTGGGTCATGACAAGGTTGGTATAAGAGTTTTAGGTTCGTTGATCTAATCGTACTAAAATAGGTCTAGCGGAGTCTTACTAAATAGTATAGAGATGTCTAAACTGCTCTTCGAGAGGCTATATGTTACTAGGAAAAAATACTTTTTATTTACTTCATGCTATTACTTGATTATAATTGTTATATGTTGATCCAAATTGGTATCTGACTCATCACTCTTTTCTCTCACAAATGGTAAGAACACATTCGGGTGAGGCAAAAGCCAAGGTTCTTGAGCCAGTTGCCGCTCTGTGACTCACAATTAAGGATGGGCCAGAGGTAGGAGGAGAGTAGCAATCCAATCGGGACTAGAACTCTAGTTGTTTAACAGGTGAGAGACATGAGTGATTCCCCTGCACCTCAAGAGGCTCTAGAGATTGTGACAAAGAAGGTTGATGTACTAGTTCCAGAGGTAATTGGCAAGTAATGGGACTACGCCCAAAGTTCTTGCAGTTCCCGCATACTAGTTTTTGGGAGTTCAACATGTTGCAGCTATGGCTCTGTGGATGGATCAAATTTCTAATTCAGGTATGTTTCTGAGGCCTTTGACTGCACCAGTAATGACTAAAGAGGAGCATGATCTATTATAGAGGTTCACCAAGGTGAAGCCTCTGATTTTCTATGATACTAAGTGAGGACGCTTATGATTTTATCATTGACTATCACGAAAGGCTCCATAAGATGTGGGAAGTGGAGAGATATGGAGTGGATTTTGTAATTTTCCAGCTGATGGGAAATGCTAAGTTATAGTGGCAGGTTTATGTTGAGTGTGGACCTGTCGATTCACTTCCTTTGATGTACACCTAGTTTTACTACATCTTTTTGAAGAAGTATGTTCCTCATACCTTGTGAGCGAGGAGACGTGATGCATTCACCAATATAGAGTAGGGGAGGTTTTTTAGTCACAACTTATCATGCCCTATTCCATTCTTTATCCAAGTATTCTCTGCAACTACTACCCCACAGAGGAGGAGAGGATCAAACAGTTTATTAAAGGTCTGAATGTGGACTATAGCTTGCAAATCTACGGGGGACTTCTCCTAATTCAAAAATTATTTCCCTTTGTGCAAACATAGCAACATTTTCATATTGAATTTGTGTTCTTTGATTTATGCGCTTATCTCATAAACTTAATTTCTTAAAGAATCCTTCTTGCATTTTGAATCTGTTTTACCCCGCCGTCTGATCAATAACCATCTCTAGTCATTTTGCTAATGAACTAGTTCCGTATTGAGACTTCCTAAGGACAAGATTTTAATATAGATGTTTGTAGATAATCAAAATTAGTTTCAGCTTAAATCAAGACCTTCCATTTTTTTTCTTTAACGGCCTTGCACCAAAAATACATGCTAAACATATAAGTTGAGCAACAAAACAATTTTAAAAGGAAATGTTTAAGTGTAAGAAGAACATCAAAACATGTCAACTATTATTGAAATACATAATTAGTACACTTGACATTAATTTGTTACACAAATTTATTATCTTCCAAAAAATAAAAGAGATGCAAATAAATTCACATTGAAGCCGTGGCCGTTTTGATTTCGTATTGCTGAGAAAAATTAACATTCATGATTGATCACTTTCCTGCAGGAAATGGTAAAGTTACATGGCTTATTATACTATCAATATGGACACTGTGTTCACTATATTCGTATTCAAATCCCAACTATTGAGTGTCGTGCAATAAGGACTCTATCTCCTCTGAATGTTGATCAGTTTGAGCCCACGAGTGCTTCAATCTCGATCCAGCTTCCAGTTCTGTAGCAACTTCCTTCATTGTAGGTCGATTATCCCCGTTAACATTTAAGCACCTTTGTGCAAGCACGACAACAATTTTCAATTGACCTGCATTTCTCTCATCACAGACTATATTATCTTCTAGAATATAGAACAAATCACCCATTTCCACTGAAGATATAAAATATTGAGCTAGACTTCTCTCTTCTTCAGGTATTTGAAAACATAGAGCCTTTCTACCGGTTAGGAGATTTACAAGCACTACTCCGAAACTGTATACATCACTTTTTTCAGTGAGTTTATTTATTTGCAAGTATTTAGGATATAAATATCCTAGAGTTCCTTGAACCAATGTAGTTATCTCTTTTTGATTAGCAGGAACCAACTTGGATGCTCCAAAATTAGACACTTTTGGTTGTGTAGCTTTTGTCTAGAAGAATGTCGACTTATTTAATATCTCTACGGATAATATGAGGGTAATGTTATTTGTAGTTTTGATGATTTGACAAACAGGGATCTTGTAAAGGGACCTGCACCTTCGCACTTTTATCCGTATAATTGACAGCTGGAAAAAGTACACAAGTTGACAAGGTTGGTGCACGGTCTCCAAGTGTGGCAGAAACCTCGGAAAATGGTTTGGCCTTGAGGGTTGTGTCTGTTCTCATAAGAATATCCTTCAACAGGCACAATCTTAGTTTTTGCATCATAATTTTGAAGATCCAAAAAGGCAAAAACCACTCCTCTCAAGAAGTACTCATTAAAGAGCAACAGGGACCAGCAAGCAGCTTGTGTCTTAGTTGTCCTAGGTTTTTACTTCAGTGCTTATCGTTGTAAATCTAATCCTAAACTATAAAGGAATTAGATCTCTTGTTTCGTTTTGTAAAAGTCTAAATCAGTTGGGTATAACTGGTTTAGTGGGTAGCATTGTTTGTTGCTTAGTTAAATCCTAAGTCATCTAGTGTTAGATGAGTTAGTGGGAAACCGTGGGTTGCTTAGTGAAGTCTAAGTTATTCTGTGTTGTGTAGCTTAGTGGGCAATAGCGATATTGCTTAGTTTTTGCTCTATTTGTAGTGGGAATACTACATTTAGGTGGAGGGATTTAGAAGTAAGTTCCTAGGTTCAAAGCTATTGTAAACTGAATCGTTGCTCTATTTGGAAGTAATGGAGTTTGGTTTGAAAAGCCTGTGAGGATAGGTTGTGGTTTTCACCGCCCTTAGAGCAAGGGGGTTTCCACGTTAAGTGATTATGATGCTTCTGTTTTGTGCATTATTTACTGCTGTGGTTTGCATTTAGTGTTCTTACCATGTCAAGGGACCTGTTCCATTGACATTCAGTGGACGCCTATATTCTAACAATTGGTATCAGAGCGGGTTCTTTCTATATTGGTTAACACCAAGAGAGGTTCTTATGCAAAATGGCTGCTCCACTCAACTTCGAGGAAGGACAATCGTCTACAAGACCACCTTGTTTCAATGGGCAATTCTGTAGTTGGTGGAAGACGAGAATGCATAACTTCTTGATGGCTGAAGATAGTGAGCTGTAGGACATCATACCGGATGGTTCATTTATACCTACAATAGAGGTTAAGGAAGGTGACATCACAGGAGTTGTTCCAAAGACACGCCAACAATACGATGAAGCCGATAGGAAGAAGATAGAGAAAAGCTATAAAGCCAAGAAATTGCTGGTGTGTGGGATTGGTGATGAAGAGTATAACCTTATCTCTGCCTGTGAGTAAGCAAATGAGATCTGGGACTGTCTTCGGACAGCTCATGAAGGAACAGAGCAAGTCAAGGAATCTAATGTAGACTTGCTAACTACACAATGAAAGAAAGAGAGACCATTCATGAAATGAGTACTAGATTTACTGCTATCACGAATGAGTTACGGTCTTTGGGTGAACCGATTTGTACAAGGAAACAAGTCAGGAAGATTCTCCGAGTTCTTCCAAAATCTTGGTCAAGAAAGGTCGATGCCATCACTGAGGCCAAGGACCTGAAGTACTCACAATGGATGCTCTGATTAGAAGTCTTCAAACTCATGAGATGAACAAAAATCAAGAGGCATCTAAGAGAGAAATGAAAAGGGATAAATCTTTATCCCTCAAAGCAACATCAGGAAACACATCTGATGAAAATGAAGACATGGCCTACATTACTAGCAGATTTCAAAAAATCATGAGAAAACATGGAGGATTTAGAAAAGGTGGAAGCTCTCGTAAGACGGCAACTGCAAATGATCTGTGTCACAAGTGTAAGCCTGGTCACTTCATCAGAGACTGTCCTATGGCCAAGGCTGAAAACACAAGACCTGTAGGAGATAAAGATAGGAGAAGGGACCTGATCCCTGATAAAAGGGGTAGGAGAGCAGCAACTGATTGTGTTGTCAAGAAGGCCCTTGCTGTCTGGGGAGATTCCTCAAGTGAGTCAGATCAGCCAGAACTACTTGAAGACCTCTCAATGCTAGATGTCAAGGATGATGAAAACGTGTTCAACACCATGTTTGCTCTCATGGAAAATTCTGATGACGAAGATGCTGAGAAAGAGGTAACACTTTCTGACATTAAACAAGATCTGCACACTTTTTTTGTTAAGAAATTGAGAAATCTTGTTGCTGTACTGATTGACTCTATTACTGAGTTAACAACTGAAAAGAACTTCATGAATAATAGCTTAGACATATTTCTTGAAGAAAAGGTTGGGTTAGTTGAACACATGTCTGTAGTGGAGGAACAACTGGTAGTTCTAGAAACTGAGAATCTAGAACTCAAAGAAAAGATGCAAAGGGTGGATAAAAAATATGGCAAAGGAAAAGGAGAAGCTAGTAGCCTGCAACTTGAGCTAGAAACAAGCCTGAGCCATGCTGAGACTAAACTTGCACTGGCTTTGGAGAGAAACAATCATATGGAGAGGTACCTGGTTCGTCTTAAAGAAGAGCATGAAAAATCTATGAGATGGGCAAGCTCCTCTAAACTTCTCTCTAGTATCACAGGCCAAGGTTAACACAATTGGAAAGGGCTAGGCAGTTCACGCATCTATCCTCCCTATAATCCTCACAGCAAATATATGTCTGTTTCTGACAATTTGTTGTGCCTTCATTGCGGTCGCAATTGCCATTTGAAGAAGGATCGCCCAGCTCTTAAAAGGTCTCAAGAAAAGTTTCTGTCTTAGTCTACATAGAAAAGTATACAAAACAAGGAACCTGCTCCCATTTCAAAAGTATCTAAAATGAGAAAGATTATTTTGCCTCATTGGACAAAAAGTTCTCTTATCACACCTCTATCTGCTTACTGGGGACTCAGACTCAAATGGGTTCCCAAGTCTAACAAGTGATCTTTATTACAGGAGAGTGGAGGAAGTGGAAGTCATTACTGGTACATGGACAGTGAATGTTCAAAGCACATAACTGGGAGGACTGACAACTTCTTGTCACTCAAGACACTTCAAGGCGGAGGTGTCTCTTTTGGAAATAGAAAGAAAGGATACATTCTTGGGGTTGGAAGAGTTGGAAAGTCGCTGGAGCACTCTATTGAAAATGTGCACTATGTAAGTGGACTGAAATATAGTCTTCTCAGTGTATCCCAAATATGTGATAAGGGAAATGAAGTAAAGTTTCTATCAGAAAAGTGCATAGTTACTAATATGGTAACAAGGGAGGTAATTCTAACTGCAAGGAGGCAAAGGAACATGTACATTACTGACCTAGATACTGTTCAGGGAGATGACCTTACCTGTCTCAGTGCTCAAAGTGAGAATGCCGATCTATGCCACAGAAGACTCAGACATGTGAGCTTCTCTCTGTTGAACAAACTTTCCTCCAGGGACCTGGTCCATGGGTTACCAAAAGTGAAATTCAGTGACAACAAGGTGTGCGATGCATGTGTGAAAGGCAAACAAACCAGATCCACTTTCAAGTCAAAGAATCCAGTGAGTTCTTCACGTTCTCTTGAACTTATTCACATGGATCTATGCAGACCTATGATGATTCAAAGAAGGGGTAGAAAGAAGTACATTTTGGTGATTGTCAATGAGTATTCAAGGTTCATTTGGACTATGTTCCTGAGATCCAAGGAGGAAACTTACGATGTATTGATAACCTTCATCAAAATGATTCAAGCTAAGTTTAACGGGAAGATTGCAGGGACCAGGTCCGATCATGGAGCTGAATTCAAAAATGCAAAGCTCGACAACTTCTGTGCTAAAAATGGAATTCATCATGACTTCTCAGCTCCCAGAACACCTCAACAAAATGGTGTCGTGGAAAAGAAGAACAGAACTCTGGTTGACATAGCCAGAACACTGCTCATTGACTCAAACCTTCCAAAATCCTTCTGGACTAAAGTAGTCAACACTGCCTATTACGTCACCAACCAATGCCTGATGAGGTCCTTGCTGAACAAGACTCCCTATGAGCTGTTATACACTAGAAAGCCTAAACTGAACTATCTAAGGGCTTTTGGTTGTAAGTGTTTTGTACTTAACAATGGCAAGGATGATCTAGGAAAATTCAATCCTAAAAGCGATGAAGGAGTATTTGTAGGTTACTCATCTTCCAGCAAGGCCTATAGAGTATACAACAAAAGAACCTTGTGCATTGAGGAAAGCATTCATGTGATCTTTGATGAAGCTGGTACCTTGTTAGACTTAAATCACAGAGACGAGAATGAACTGGAAGAACTCCTTCAGATTCAGAGAGATAAAGTGAACGAACCTCTGACTGAAACTGCTCAAGATCCAGGAGATGCTAACCAAAAGTCATCAGAAGATGTGAAAGAAGATGATGAGCCTGGAGAGGGACCTGGTACCTCTGCGAATGCAGACTCAAATGCTGCCTCCCAACCTGAAGAAAACGCTCTTGAGGATGATGAAGAAGAACAAACAGATCAGCCGCAACCTCCTATTGCTGAGTCCAAGTGGAAACACGAGTCATCTCATCCTTTTGACAATCTTATTTCTCCTTTACATTCTGGAATGCAGACCAGATCCAAAGTAAGAAACCTGGTTGCATTTTCAGCCTTCATATCTAGTATTGAGCCCAAGAACATCAAAGAGGCCTTGACAGATGCTGACTGGGTAAATTCTATACAAGAGGAACTCCATTAGTTCGCCCGGAGCATAGTATGGCACCTGGTCCCTAGACCTGCTGACAGAACTATCATTGGGACTAGGTGGGTATTTAGAAACAAGCTTGATGAAAATGGTACCATTACAAGGAACAAATCGAGATTGGTGGTTCAAGGTTATAATCAAGAAGAAAGCATTGACTATAATGAAACATTTGCTCCAATTGCCAGAATGGAGGCCATTAGAATTCTCATTGCCTTTGCAGCCTATATGGAGTTCAAGCTGTTCCAGATGGATGTCAAAAGTGCTTTCCTAAATGGTTATTTGAAGGAGGAAGTGTATATAAAACAACCACCTGGGTTCGAAGATATTGATTTCTCAAATCATGTGTTCTAACTGGACAAGGCTCTCTATGGACTGAAATAGGCTCCTAGGGCCTGGTATGAAAGGCTGTCTAGCTTTTTGTTAAAAAATGATTTCAAAAGGGGGAAGGTTGACAATACCTTGTTCTTAAAGAGTAAAGGGAGAGAGTTGCTTATCATTCAGGTGTATGTGGATGACATTATTTTTGGAGCCACATCCAAGGTTCTATGTGAAGAATTTGCTACTCTAATGGGAAATGAATTCGAAATGAGCATGATGGGAGAACTGACCTTCTTCTTGGGTCTGCAGATCAAGCAAACTCCAAAGGGGACTTTAATCTATCAAGAAAAATATATCAAAGAATTGCTGAAAAAATTCTAAATGATTGATTCAAAGCCCTTTGATACCCCCATGGGAACAAACTCAAAATTGGGAACTAATGATTCTGGTGGTTTGGTAAATCAGACTATGTACAGGGAAATTATCGGTTCATTGTTGTATCTAACAGCAAGTAGACATGACATAGTGTTCAGCGTAGGGTTGTGTGCAAGATTTCAAGCCTGTCCCAAAGAGTCACACCTGAAGGCTTCTAAAAGGATTATGAGGTATCTGAAAGGAACTGGGGACCTGGTCCTCTTCTATCCAGCTGGAGATTCTTTTGAGTTAGTAGGGTTCACTAATGCAGACTTTGCAGACTATCAGGTTGACAGGAAAAGCACATCCGGAATGGCTCATTTTCTAGGCTCCTCACTCATCTCATGGGGAAATAAGAAACAAAATTTTGTAGCTCTCTCCATTGCCGAGGCAGAATATGTGGTTGCTGCCTCTTGCTGTGCTCAATTACTTTGGATAAAACAACAACTAAAGGATTTTGGAATTCTCACTCACACTATCCCTCTCATATGTGATAACACCAGTGTTGTCAGTATGGGGAAGAATCCTGTTCAACACAAGAGAACCAAGAATATTAATGTTAGACATCACTTTCTAAAGAACAATGTAGAGAAGGGAACCATTTGTATGCAGTATTGCAGCACTGAGGATCAAATTGCTGATATTTTTACCAAGGCTTTAAGAAAGGATCAGTTTGTTTCAAATAGGTTGAAGCTAGGGATGTTGAAAATGAACTGAGCTGACCCTTCCTAGGCATCCAACCCTCAATGGCTATGATCTGTGGGGCAGGTATCCTTGTTAACTGTAATATCTTGCATGTTAGACTAATCTTGTACCTCTTTTATATGTATACACTAGTAGGAACTGAAGAAAGTAAGGAAGACTCTCAACCAGTCAGAAGAAATCTCTCTCTGCATTCAGATAGGGACCTGGTCCCGTCTAAAGGTTAGCATTCTTTTCATTGATTTTCAAATTGTCATTCAGAACCATTGAGACCTCCACGTGTCAGTCATCGGTCACTCTGGCTGCTGTGTCCCATCACTTTAAGTTCAAGTATCGCGTTTCTCAGGGACCTGACACATCCTTTCAAAAAAAAAATTCTTCTTCTTCTACTTTGTTTTTTTTTTTAAAAAAAAAAAACAAAAATCACTTCAAATTTGCCTTTTGCCTCTCTTCACCAGAACCCTAACTTCCCTTCTTTGAAGAGTCTTCTCGTTCCCTCGTATCATCATGTCTCAATCGCCTTCTCCTCCTAGAAATTTACTTCATACTCCAAATGAAATATATCCTGTCGATTTCTACTTATCTCCTGAAGTCTCCTCTCCACTGAAATTGTCAATCTCTTCTGGTAAAGGTTACTAAAACCAGTCACCTTCCTCCCTCGTCCCCTTTCGATCTCAATAATCTGACATCTCTTAGCCAACCTGGTCCCCATATGTCTACCCTTTCTGATTGCTTGTTTGAAGGTGACCTCCCTGAGTATCGGCATTCTGAGTCAAACATCATTGCTGCTAGTGAGAACATGGTTATAGAAAGTGTGATACACTTGCGATAAGGTCTGAAATCTGTTGAAAGCTGTGGTTTTGATGAAATCTCTCTTGAAAACACTGAACCTATCTTTGACAAGACGCCAGAAGTTAGACTTCTCATCGCTAGTGACTCAGACGACACTGATGAGGACAACACTCCGCTAAGATGGGCAGTGCAGAAAATAATGGTGCCCATTTTTGTAAAAGGCAAAGAAAAGGTTGTAGAGGAAACTCCTAAAAGAAAACCTGTCACTAGGACTACTAACAAGAAATTTATGGGTGATTCCATGAAGTTTAACAAAGCTACTACTAAAGAAAACAGAAAAAGGAGAAAGGTGGGAGGATTGGGAGGTTGATATACCTGGAGAAGGAATAGTGGTGGTCCAAAGTGAACCAGAAGATACCCCACTGGCTGATATACATAAGAAAAAGTTGGAACAAGAAAGCGGAAAGAAAAGGGAAAATCTGAGAAACTTAGATATCTTTCTGCATAAAGGGTTGTTGAGGAAACAAGGGAGAAGGCTAAGGAGATGACTAAGAGGAAGGCAAAGGAAAAATCAAAAGAAAAGGTGGAGGTTGTTCCTGTTGTGAATAATGTATTAGATCAGGGACCTGGTCCTAAGAGAAAGGGAAATGGTAAGGAGGACACCAAGCAGGATATTGTTAATAATCTGCGTATGCAGAAGGTCCTAGGTGGAAGAGTTTTTGATCCCACGATCATCAAGAAGCCTGGAATGAACTCGTTGGCAGATCTGGTGGAGATTCAATCATGGACTTATTTATTCATGACTAAATCTCCTGTAATGCATGAAGATCAAGTGAGGGAAATCTATTACAATGTGGAGTTCAATGAGGATGGTAGTCTTCATACCTTAGTGGGAGACAAACGGTTTCAACTGAATGAGAAATTGCTGGGAGAAATTCTAGAGGTACCTGTAGAAGGGATCAGGTCCGTGGCTGGAAAGCTCTGCACTCAGCACTTTGCCAATGAGTGTTCCAAACTTCCAGTTATGCATCGTACATGTATTCAGAAGAAGCTTATGAAAGGTGAGTACCAATTGTTGTTTGAGTTTGTGAACAAGATAGTTCTTCCTCGATCTGAGAAGCGTACCATTGCGAATTCAGCAGATTTGTTCCTAATGGAATCACTCTGCAAGTTTGAATCACTGAATCTGCCAGCACTCATGTTGGAACATATGCACAATATGGTGCTAGAGCATAAAGGCAAGCATGGAATGTGATATGGATACTTCCTCACGAAGGTGTTCGACCATCTGAAAGTCTCAGTGGGACCTGGTACTATTGGGACTGTTAAACAATCCTTCTTTCTTAGTACCTTAGTCGAGTGTGAATGCATCGAGGGTCAGACAAGACAACTGAGCAAGGTGTATCAGTTGGTGGCTGAACGAGATCAACTCAAGCGTGAACTGGAGGATCTAACTGCACTAGTGGGGAAGAAGGATGCTGAAATGGCACTGTTGAAGGCACAATTGGTTAAAGTTCAGTCAGAAGGACCTAGTACTGAAGAGGTCAACGAGGCACGTCTGAAAAATGCGGCCTTTCTGATTCAAATTTCTAATCTTCAAGAGAGGTTGATCAAAGCTCATGACTCTGCAAATGCCAATCTTACCTTTGTTATCAAATCTCTCTCCCATCAGCCTCCCCCTTCCTAATTCCTTTCCATCTATATTCCCTCCTTGTCTATTTTTGTGTGGGCAGTGTCCCGGGTTCTCTTTAGCAGTTTATTGTCAATGTATTGAATGCTTATTTTGTGCAATGAAATGGACTTCTGTTCTGTTGTGACCCTTTCCAGTCTAATTCATTTTCTATGATGTGTTGCCATAGGTTGTGGTCTTTCTATGTAGGGTTACTCTTAATCCTGGTTTACTGTCTCTCTTTTTTATGATGTCAAAAGGGGGAATGGGGTTGCTTAGACAGGGGGAAGTGAAATGGGGTTTCTTAGACAGGGGGAAGTGAAAGAAGGAGGAAGGACAGATGTTACATGCGAAGGCTCTAAGTTTGTCATCATCAAAAAGGGGGAAAACGTTATTTGTAGTTTTGATGATTTGACAAACAGGGACCTTGTAAAGAGACCTGCACCTTTGCACTTTTATCTGTACAATTGACAGCTGGAAAAAGTACACAAGTTGACAAGGTTGGTGCACGGTCTCTAAGTGTGGCAGAAACCTCAACAAATGTTGTGGCCTTGAGGGTTGTGTTTGTTCTCATAAGAATATCCTTCAACAGACACAATCTTAGGTTTTGCATCATAATTTTGAAGATCCAAAAAGGCAAAAACTACTCATCTCAAGAAGTACTCACCAAAGAGCAACAGGGACCAGATCAAGCAGCTTGTGTCTTAGTTGTCGTAGGTTTTTACTTCAATGCTTATCGTTGTAAATCTAATCTTGAACTATAAAGGAAAGGATCTCTCGTTTCGTTTTGTAAAAGTCTAAATCAGTTGGGTATAGCTGGTTTAGTGGGTAGCATTGTTTGCTGCTTAGTTAAATCCTAAGTCATCTAGTGTTAGATGAGTTAGTGGGCAACCGTGGGTTGCTTAGTGAAGTCTAAGTTATTCTGTGTTGGGTAGCTTAGTGGGCAATAGCGATATTGCTTAGTTTTTTGCTCTATTTGTAGTGGAAATACTACATTTAGGGGGAGGGATTTAGAAGTAAGTTCCTAGGTTGCAAGTTGTTGTAATCTGAATCGTTGCTCTATTTGGAAGTAATGGAGTTTGGTTTGAAAAGCCTGTGAGTACAAGTCGTGGTTTTCACCGCCCTTAGAGCAAGGGGGTTTCCACGTTAAGTGATCGTGTTGCTTCTGTTTTGTGCATTATTTACTGCTGTGGTTTAAATTTAGTGTTCTTACCGTATCAAGGGACCTGCTCCATTGACATTCAGTGGACGCCTATATTCTAACAGGTAAGCTACTGAGTGCAAGTAAGAAAGTACTCCAGCAGTTTCTGCAGCACCTTTCAGACGAATATCCAAAGAAAGAGCCGACACTTTCAATTTATCATGTAAATGTTCAGAAAGTGTTCCATTGCTGATAAATTCATACACCAATAATGGAACTTCCATCTGGAGGAAACAACCTAAAAGCTTAACCACATTTCTTTGGTTGATTTGGGAAAGGACAAGGACTTCATTTATGAATTGTTCAATTTGATTGCGATCAATTACCTTATAATTTTTTATGGAAATGATGCAATTATTTTTTAGATATCCTTTGTACACAGTTCCAAAACCTCCTTAACCAACAATTATATCTTTGTCAAAGCCTTTAGTTGCCTTTTCTAGCTCGTCCGCTGTGAAAATCTTTATTGTTTTAGTATTACTTGATCTCTCTTCCCTTTTGAGTCGCTGTTGTAGAACTAATCCACCATTTTCTTGAAAAAACTTCTTTTTTATCATTGACATTTTTCTTATGCAGTATATGACAAACCAAATACTATAATAACCATTAAAGCAACCCCTGTTGTAATGCCTGTAATAAAAGTATGTGATCAACACATATATACTTGAAAATCTGTGGTTTTACTTTTTTGGTTCAGTTGTGAATGAAATAATCAAACGAGTAGTAATATTTGACGGGCTTATCAATGAACTAACTGCAGAATTTCAAAGAAGTTAATAAAAGTACCTATAATAAGACAAAATATTTTGAATTTCTCTCTGAGGATTCTCGCGATTTCATTCAGTATAACCATCACCACTGAAATTTGGATGACATGTGCACGTATAACTCCCATCTGTATTGTTGCAAATGGTATTTTTGGCACATCTATAATCTGGTTGCGGATCTACATATTCATTGATATCTGCAGACTCGCATAGCACAACCGTATTCATTTGTAAAATGATAGATTTGATATAAAATCATATAAGAAGACTTGTAAACATATAAATACTGATAGAATGAGTGCGTCCGCTATCTGTCAGTGGACCAGGTCCCTTGACTAAACCAGAAAGACAAGGAAGAGTAAATAACAATAATAACACAACACAAGCAGTTTACGTGGAAACCTCCTTACTCAAGGGAGTAAAACCAAAACTTGTCACACAGGATTTCCACACCACGACTTGTCACAGGATTTCCAACTGTTTTCACTAGTCTTCCTTAAGCGAAAGTGAACAACAATTACAACCAACGTGAGAAAAAGCTATTAATCTCACCACCAAGTAATAACTCTATTACTTGAAGAACCTAAGCATATGTCACTCTGCCCACTAAGCTGTCACCACTAGACAACTTAGAATTTAACTAAGCGACACGCAGGTTGCCCACTAAATCAGTTAGACTCAACTAATTTAGACTTTCTCCACAAAACATCTATCTGAATCCTTTAGAGATGTAGGAACAGATTTACAGTGTACGTGTAGAAGATATAATCCTAAGACAACTAAGCTTGAAGCTCTATATGGTTCGAGTTGATCTTGAGAATGAATCTTCACTTTTGAAGGACATAATCTATATGAAGAATAGTCACAACCTTCGAGGCCACGCCATTGGCAGAGGTTGCTGCCACTTCTGCCACTGTTGGAGACTGTGCACCAACCCATTGTACTTTTTCCAACCTGGCAGTTGTGTGTATATTTGCGCCGGGGATCAGGTCCCTTTACTAGGCCCCTGAGTTTTTCAAATCATCAAAACTACAACTAACATTTTCCCTTTTTTTGATGATGACAGACTATATACACAGTGCCTACAATTTCAAAGTGCCTGCATTTTCTTCCCTCTGTCAACAACACCTCACAGTGCCTGCAATTTCTTCCCCCTGTCAGCCAGACCTCCTACCAGCCTAACCTAACCACCCAACGGTGTCAGCAATTTCTTCCCCCTTTCAGCCAGACCTCCTACCAGCCTAACCTAACCACCAAATAAGCACCCAATGATTTCCCCTTTTTGGCATCATAAAAAGAGAAGTGCAGTAAACCAATATAATAGGTTAGTGTGTTAAGCAAGATCATAGCCAAAGGCAACAACAACATGATTAAAAACAAGAAGAAATAGAAATTAGTCACAACAAAATAGGAACTAATTCCATTGCACAAAAACCAACATTTAATACATTAGATTTAAACTAAAATTGAGAACCCCGGACACTGTCCACACAAAAACAAAACGCACGAAAGGACGGAGAGGACTATGAGGAAGGAGGCTGATAGGAGAGGGACTTGATGATAAGAGTGAGTCTAGTATTTGCTTCATCATTGTCTTTGATCACTTTCTCTTGAAGAGCAGCAATTTTGACAAGCAGCTCCGTTTTGTTTTCTCAGCTCTCTAACTTCTGCAGTACCAGGTCTCTCAGTCTACGCATTAAGCAACTAAGCTTTTAGTAAAGCAATCTCATCTTCTTTATTGCTCACACGCACAATCATCTCTTCCAACTAATGTTTCAACTGATCCTGCTCCATTATCAACTGAGAGACCTTGCTCAATGGATTTCCCTTTCCTTTTATACACTCACATTCCACCAGCGTACTAAGGGTGAAGGATTGTTTAGCAGTTCCAATTTTACCTGCTTCCACTGGTATATTCAGAAGATGAAACACCTTGGTAAAAAAGTAGCCATATCCCATGCCATGTTTCCCTTTGTGCTCAACCACAGTCTTGTACATGTGCTTTAGCATGAGGGCTGGAAAATCTATGGGATCAAACTTGCAAAGTGACTCCATGATGAACAGATCAGATGCAGAAGTCACAATTCATTTTTCTATTCGAGGAAGAAGTACCTTGTTGACAAATTCAAACAACAGCTGGTACTCTCCTTCATGAGTTTCTTTTGAATACCAGCACGTCGGGTGTTAGGGATATTAGAGCATTCTTTGACAAACTCCACAGTTCAGGTTTTTCCAATGACAGACCTGGTCCCTTCTCTCGGTACCTCCAGTATTTGCCCCAGCAGGTCCTCAGTCAGATGCAAACTTGTGTCCCCTACCCTGGTGTTTATGCTACTATCCTCTTCAAATTCAATGTTATAGTAAAACTCCCGTACCTCTTCCTCATGTAAAACGGGTGATTTGGTCATGAACAGGTGAGTCCACGACTAGATTTCCACAAGATCATACAGAGAATTCATCCCATGCTTGGTGATGATGTCCGGGTCAAATACTCGACCTCTAGAACCTTCTGGAGACGTAGATGGTTGACAATAGACTGTTTTCTTTCTCCGAGATCATCCTCATTTCCTATGGGACCAGGTCCCATTCCAGATACTGGTTGAATGACATGAGAGGTTTCTCTCTTTCTCTTGTTCTTCCCCTTTTTGGACACAACCCTTTTTTCCACATATGCTTTAGACTTTCCCTTTCCTTGACTCATCTTTCCCTTACTGGTCTCCTTTACGTATTTTTCCTTTTTCTCTTCATAGTCGTCCCCCACACCTTCGTCCTTCGTTCTCAGAACCGTTAATGGAGACATCCACTACATCAGTATCAGGTATCTCAAGGAGTACATTACCCAATTTCCTTTCCTTGTGCCTTTCTGCAGTCGTTGTTGCACTAGATTTCATAGCATCGCCCATCAGTTTCTTTGAATCAGATCAAATAAAAAGCCTTCTTTTAGGTGTCCCCTAAGTGACCTTCTTCTTTCCTTTTATGGAGATAAGGACCATTTTCTTTTGAACAATCCATCGGAGGGGGCGATTATCCTCGTCAGTGTCAGCAGAATCGGACGAAGGATAGACACCAAACTCGGGAGTTTGGTCAAACACTGGTTGATAACCTCCAAGAAGATCGTCCAAAAACTGTTCCCCTTCTTCACTTAGTAACCCTCCTCTCATCTGGGTTAGACTCTCGATGACTAGGCTCTCACTGGCTGCAAGAATATTTGACTCAGATGATTTATTCTTGGGAAGATCTCCCTCAAATAAGAGGTCAGATAACATGGAAGAATAGGGACCATATTCGTTATTAAGGTCTAAGGGAGACTGGATATTAAGAGGACTGGTTTCACCAATGTTGACCGGAGAGATAGTCGACATTTTGGAAGGAGACAGAGCATCGGAAGATGTGTAAAAAGTCGTTGGGTCTATTTCCTTTGGTGAGTTTAGCATTTTCTTTGGAGAGGATGGGGATTGAGACATTTTTGTTTGAGAGAGAGATGAAGAATGATAGAGAGAAAAAGATAGAGAAGGAGAAATAAGGGGTTTGAAAGGCTTTAGAAAGAAAGAGATTTGAAATGTGGAGAGATAGAGTGAAGAAGATTTTATAAAAAGAATTTGAAGCGATGTGTCATGTCCCTGAGTAGATGTGTGGATTGGACTTAAAGCGATAGGACAACGGTCAGAAGAGCCGATGCTTGACACGTGGAGATCTTAACGGTTCTCGTTCAAACAGTTTAAAAAAAATGTAGAGAGTGCTAACCTTGAGAGGGACCAGGTCCTCAACTGCAGATGAAATTTGATTCCTGAATGGTTCTGACCATTCTTCGCTCTAGTGATTTTCATGAGTGTATACCTGCAGAAGGTACATGGTTGATCTCACTTAAACCATACATTACGAGTAATGAGGATACCTGCCCTCTAGATCATAGCCAAAACAAGGATTAGATGCCTTTGGATGGGATTAGGTCAGTGCATATTCATCATTCCCAGCTTCAACCTGTTACTCTCAAATTGATCCTTGTTGAGAGCTTTGGTGAAGATATATGCAATTTGATCTTCCATCCTGTGATACTACATGATGATGTTCCCCTTTTCAACATTATCTCTCAAAAAGTGATGTCTGGCATCAATGTGTTTTGTTCTTTTGTGCTGAACTGGATTCTTTCCCATGTTGACTGCACTGTTATTGTCACACATGAGAGGAACAGTGTGAATATGAACTCCAAAATCCTCTAGCTGTTGTTTGATCCATAGGAGTTGAGCACAGCAGGATGCAGCCGCCACATATTCAGCCTCCGCAATAGAGAGAGCTACTGAATTTTATTTCTTAGTTCCCCAAGAGATGAGTGAGGATCCAAGAAAATGAGCCATCCCAGACGTGCTCTTCCTGTCAACCTGATATCCTGCAAAGTCAGCATCTGCATACCCTACTAGTTCAAAGGAGTCACCTGCAGGATAAAACAGGACCAGGTCCCTGTCTTCTTTAGATACCTCATAATCCGCTTGGCCGCCTTCAGATGTGATTCCCTAGGACATGATTGGAATCATGCACACATTCCTACACTGAAGACATTATCATGTCTGCTAGTTGTTAGATACAATAGAGAACCAATTATCCCTCTATACATGGTTTGATTTACTAGTGGATCAGCCTCATCTGCTCCCATTTTAGAGTTTATGCCCATGGGGGTATCAATAGGATTCGAGTCCACCATGTGAAACTTCTTCAACAACACATTTGTGTACTTCTCTTGGCAAATTGAAGTCCCACTTGATGTTTGCTTGATTTGTAGGCCTAAGAAGAAATTAAGCTCCCCCATCATACTTATCTCGAATTTATTCCCCATTAGAGTCGCAAATTCTTCACACAGACATTCAGAGGTGTCTCCGAAAATGATGTCATCCACATACACTTGAATGATGAGAAAATATTGTTCCCTTTTCATTAAAAACAAGGTGTTGTCTATCTTGCCCCTCTTGAAACCATTCTTTAGCAGGAATTTTAACAGCCTTTCATACCAGGCTCTGGGTGCCTGTTTCAGTCCGTACAGGGCCTTGTTGAGTTTGAACACATGATTTGGGAAGTCAGTATCTTCAAATCCAGGTGGCTATTTTACATATACTTCTTCCTTCAGATCTCCTTTCAAGAAAGCACTTTTGACATCCATTTGGAAGAGCTTGAAACCCATGAAGGCTGCAAATGCTATGAGGATTCTTATAGCTTCCATTCGAGCAACAGGGGCAAATGACTCGTCATAGTCTATGCCCTCCTCCTGATTATAACCTTGAACAACCAGTCTGGACTTGTTCCTAGTGATAAGCCCATTTTCATCAAGCTTATTTTTAACACCCACCTGGTCCCTATAACAGTTCTATTAGCAGGTCTTGGGACTAGGTACCATACATTGCTCCGCTCAAACTGATGAAGTTCATCTTGCATTGAATTGACACAGTCAACATCTTTCAAGGCTTCTTTCACATTTTTAGGCTCAATGGTAGAGATGAAGGCTGAAAATGCAACCAGATTTCTTGTCTTTGACCTGGTTTGCATTCCGGAATTCAGAGAGGAAATGAGATTCTCAAGGGGATGAGATGAACTATGCTTCCACTCTGGTTTAAAGGCCAAGGGTTGGGGTTGAACCATTTGTTCTTCTTCATCTTCAGTATCGTCATTCTCAAGAGGATAAGTTTCCTCTTGACTTACATCATGAGACGGACCAGGTCCCATAGTAGGCTGGTCATCCTTCTTCATCTTATCAGCTAGACTAGGATCAACACCATCAGACTCTAGATTCCCTTTAGCTTCAGGCCTGTTAGCTTCAATATTCTAGATTTTGAGAAGTTCAATAAGATCATCTTCGTCATTCATCTCCAAGTTTTTAAGATCACCACTTTCATCGAAAATCACATGAACACTTTCCTTAATACATAGAGTTCTTTTGTTGAAGACTCTATAAGCTTTGCTTGAAGATGAGTATCCCACAAAGACACCTTCATCACTTCTGGGATCAAACTTTCCCAGATCATCCTTGCCGTTGTTTAACACAAAGCACTTGCACCCAAAGGCCTTTAGATAATTGAGCTTGGGTTTCTTGTTGTTGAGCAGTTCATAAGGAGTTTTGTTCAGGAGATACCTTATCATGCATCTGTTAGTCACATAACACACAGTGTTGACATCTTCAGCCCAAAAGTTTTGAGGAAGATTAGACTCGATGAGCATAGTTCTAGCAATATTTACCAGAGTTCTGTTTTTCCTTTCCACCACACCATTTTGATGAGGTGTTCTGGGAGCTGAGAAGTTATGATTAATACCATTTTCTGCATAAAAAGTATCAAGCTTCGCATTTTCAAATTTGGTTCCATGGTCGGACCTGATCCCTGCAATCAAGCAGTTGAGCTTATTTGGATCATTTTGAAAAATATCATCAGCTCATCAACAGTTTCAAATTTTGACTTGAGAAACATAGTCCACGTGAATCTTGAGTAGTCATCCACAATCACCAGAATATACTTCTTTCTGTTTCGACTTTGGATTTTCACAGGCCCGCACCGATCCATGTGTAGCAACTCAAGGACCCTTGAAAAGTTTACTTGCTTCTTTGGTTTGAATGAGGATCTGGTCTTTCCCTTTGGCACATGCGTCACACACTTTGACGTTACTGAACTTCAACTTTGGCAAACCACGTACCAGGTCCCTAGATACAAGCTTGTTCAATAGAGACGAGCTCACCTGACCTTGCCTCCTATGCCATAGAATGACATTTTCACTTGAGCACTGAGGCATGTCAGATCGTCTCCATGAGTTGTTTCCATATCTGCCACATACATGTTTTTCTGTCTTCTGGCCATCAGGAAAACCTTCTTATTAGTCAGGCAGGTGACAATGCATTTGTCTGAAAAAAATTTAACTTCGTTTCCTTTGTCACAAATCTGGGAGACACTGAGAAGACTGTATTTTAACCCGCTCACATAGTAAACATTTTCAATGGAATCTTCAAGTGACTTTCCAACTCTGCCAACTCCCAAGATGTACCCCTTCTTTCCATCGCCAAATGAGACACCTCCACCTTGAAGTGCCTTGAGTGAAAGGAAGTTTTTGGCATTCCTAGTCATGTGCTTCAAGCATCCACTGTCCATGAACCAGCACTGACTGCTACTTCCTTCACCCCCTGCAACACAGAGCACTTATTAGATTTGGGAACCCACTTCAATCTGAGTTCCCAGTAAGCTGATAAGGGCGTAATTAGAGTGTTTCTTGCCCAGTGAGGCAGGTTTACCTTTTTTCTGTTCAAGGATTTAAGAATAGGACCAGGTCCCCTTCTAGGAATTGTTTTCTATCTAGAATAGACTGAAAACTTTTCTTGAGAGGCCTTCCAGGCAGGACA
Organism: Solanum piurae; assembly: GCA_029582685.1. Taxonomy (NCBI): domain Eukaryota; kingdom Viridiplantae; phylum Streptophyta; class Magnoliopsida; order Solanales; family Solanaceae; genus Solanum; species Solanum piurae. The sequence continues at coordinate 38,816 of JAJOOO010002245.1, forward strand.
TTCCCCTTTCAAATAGACATTTCGACCACAATGAAGACATAATAAATTATCCGACACAGAGACATATTTATTGTGGGGATTGTAAGGAGGGGTGATGTTCAGGCTACCTAATCCCTTTCTGTTGTAGTTGCTTTGACTGGTGATTTTGGAAAGTAGATTGGTGGAACTGGTCCATTTTAGAGAAGTTTAAAGTTCTTCTTTAAGACAGACTAGGTCCCTTTCCATCTGATCATTTTTTCCAAGGTTATCTGGTTTCAACTGTATTCAGACTAGCTTCTAGCTATGCTTGCAAATTAGTAGCCTCCCCCTTTCTTTTTTCAGATTTCTCAATCATTAGACTCAATTGTTCCTTGAGTTCTAAGTTTTCAAATTCTAGAACCGTTACTTGTTCCTCAATAACTGACGTGTGCACAGTCAATACTGTTCTTTCTTCACTCAGACTATCCAGATTGCTGTTCATAGAGTCCTTTTCAGTGGTTAACTCTATGACAGAGTCAATCAAAACACCATCTAGGTTTCTCAGCCTTCTAATATAGTAAGTATTCAAGTTTTGTTTAAGATCAAGGAGAGTTACCTTTTCTTCATCGTCTTCGTCATCTGATTTTGCCATGAGAGCAAAGATGACATCAAATATGTTGGCGAACAACCAGCATAGATGCATCATTAGGACATTCTGATTCTTCTGACTCACTTGAAGAATCTCCCCAGAGAGTAAGAGCCTTCTTCACAACGTAGTCATTAGCTGCAACTTTTCTTGCATTTTTCTCAGGTACCATGTCCCTTTTCTTGTCTTTTTCACCTCCAGATACTCTTTGTTTTCAACTTTGAGTATCGGGCAATCTCGTATGAAGTGCCCCACCGTTCCGCACTTGTGACAGAGATCACTGGTAGTTGCAGCGAGGGAGATTCCCTCTTCTCTTGAACCCTCCATGTTTTCTCATAATTTTTTGAAATCTCTTAGTGAGATAACCATGTCATCCTCTTCACTAGAGTCATCTCCAAACTTGATTTTGAGAACTAGAGACTTGTCTTTCTTAGCTTCCTTCTTTAAGGTGTCCTGGTTTTTGTTCATTTCACGAGTTTTGAGATTTCCAATGAGAGCATCCATCGTCAGAACCTTCAAATCCTTTGCTTCAGTTATAGCATCTACTTTACTTGCCCATGACTTGGAAAGAATTCGAAGAATCTTCCTGACTTGCTTACTAGAACTAATGGGTTCTCCCAAGCTTCGCAGCTCGTTGGTTATAGATGAAAACCTTTTATGCATGTCATGAATGCTTTCACCTTCCTTCATTGTGAAGTTCTCGTATTGGGTAGTCAGCATATCCACCTTTGACTTCTTCACCTACTCTGTCCCTTCGTGAGCTATTCTTAGACTGTCCTAGATTTCCTTTGCCGATTCATACGCGGAGATGCGGTTGTACTCTTCGGCACCTATTCCACACACTAACAACTTCTTAGCTTAGTAGCTTTTCTCGATCTTCTTTTTGTCCGCCTCGTTGTACTGTTGACAAGTCTTTGGGACAACTTTCGTGATTTCACCATCTTTCACTTCCACGGTTGGAATGAAAGGTCCATCCAGCACTATATCCCATAACTCGCTGTCCTCAGCAATAAGATAGTCGTACATCCTTGCTTTCCACCAACTGTAGAATTGACCATTCAAACGAGGAGGTCATGTTGAAGATTGTCCTTCTTTGAGGTTCAGTGGAGCAGCCATTCTTTAGCAGAAATATCTCTCTTGGTGTTAACCAGCTAGAGAGTACCTGCTCTGATACCAATTTATAAAATTGGTGCGTTCGCTATATGTCAATGGACCAGGTCTCTTGACTAAACCAGAAAGTCAACAAAGAGTAAATAACAATAATAACACAACACAAGCAGTTTACGTGGAAACCTCCTTACTCAAGGGAGTAAAACCACGACCTATCACACAGGATTTCCAATTGTTTTCACTAGTCTTCCTTAAGCGAAAGTGAACAACAATTACAACCAACGTGAGAAAAAGCTATTAATCTCACCACCAAGTAATAACTCTATTACTTGAAGAACCTAAGCAGATGTCACTCTGCCCACTAAGCTATCACCACTAGACAACTTAGAATTTGACTAAGCAGCACGCAGGTATCCCACTAAATCAGTTAGACTCAACTAATTTAGACTTTTTCCACAAAACAGCTATCTGAATCCTTTATAGATGAAGGAACAGATTTATAGTGTACGTGCATAAGATATAATTCTAAGACAACTAAGCTTGTAGCTCTATATGGCTCGAGTTGATCTTGAGAATGAATCTTCACTTTTGAATCAGCCTTTACAAGAGTTCTTGAGAGTTTTTCAAGTTGCAAAAACTAAGGTTATGGCTATTGGACATAATCTATATGAAGAATAGTCACAACCTTTGAGGCCACGCCATTGGCAGAGGTTTCTGCCACTTCTGCCACTGTTGGAGACTGTGCACCAACCCATTGTACTTTTTCCAGCCTGGCAGTTGTGTGCATATTTGCGCCGGGGATCAGGTCCGTTTACAAGGTCCCTGTGTTTGTCAAATCATCAAAACTACACCAAACACATACCTTGACAACCATCTTTCAGGTATGGATTCCCATAATATCCTTGCATGCAGGAACATCGATATCCATTTGAATCATTATGACAATAGTTGTTGTTACTCTTTACATGCATATGCAGTCGAGTTTCTCTTAGCTATTTTACATTTTTCTTCACCAACTGCCCAATCTAGCACAAGAGGAAGCTTCTTCGTGCTCTGCAAACTGCTGAGGTAACTCATAGAAAAGTCGAAAGTGGCTTGATCGACCACAAAAGCATAGCTGCAACTAAGGTAATTTTTCATATCAATATCATTATAACTATAATAGCTTCTTAGTTTTATGGTGACATTCTATGCTCCCTTAGGGATGGATGTCTGGCAACAACCGACCCTAGAACATGAGTTTTTATCACCATTAACAACATCATCAATATTATTGCACATGGACATGCATCCTGTTATGTAGGAGGGATACTCGATTTTAACTCCAAACTTGGTATAATAACCCTGAACAATGGCGTATGTGTCACAGCCAACGGCAATGAACCTATTCGAGGTGTCGTTCACAGTTAACAATGACGGTAATGCTATGAATGACTTAATCTTATTCGTGTTTATCCCAGCACCATAACAATCTGTGGATATGAACTGTAAGACGTTAAGTTGCCCAGCGAGAGATATGCTTGTTATTTTAATAATGTTGTTTTCTAAAAAAGGTTGGGGAGGATTTAAGGAGTAATCACAAGTGACAAGAAACTGATCGCATAGAGTGCAATATCGGGACATACCTAATGGGAAAGGGATGTTGACATTGCCACAACTTTCATTGCAGTTAGGTTTGGCTATGAGATTGTTGTGTGTTGGTAACATAGCATCATCACCAAAACATAGTGAAAAGCAAATAAATGTTATCAGAGCAACTATCATCACATAATTATGAGCCATTGTTAAAGGAGACTAGGGATGTAAGTATTATGCGTGTGATTCTCCAGCCCATCACAGTTCCATTTATAGGTACTTAATTTCATTGGAATAGAGGGTCAACTAAGTTAGAATTTTAATGTGGACTATGTCAACGAGAATTGATAATTTTATATATTGACAATCTTTTACTCCCTCCGTCCATCTTTATTTATCCACTATACTTAAAATAGTTATTCAACAATACTTGTCCAGTTTGGAAGCCAAGAGATAATTTACCCTTTATGTATTTTACTCTTGCTATTAAATACTATTCAATATCTAATATATTTCTCCAAGCCTTAAATTTAATATATTCAAAGGGAAATATAGTAATATTATTCCTATTATTTATTATTTTTCAAGATATGTGTCAAGTCAATAGTGGACAACTCTTATTTGACAGGAAAAAAAGTAGTATATTGGAATAGAGTGTCAACGTCAACGAGAATTGACAACTTTATGCAGCCACTTAAATATGACTGAGGATGAGCAATTGTTGTCATTCTCATGCTTTGTCTTTAATGGCAGAGAGTAGTTTCTTTGAAATTATTGATGAGGGGTCTTTGAAAAGGTCAGGGAGTAGGACAGGAATTGGCTGAAAATTAACCTCATTTTGTTTGAAATTCACTACTAAAATATGCTTCAAAAATGACGATCAAAAGCGAGGACGGGTCTTTATTTTGGTAAACAATGATAAAAAGGCGATGTAGTCACTTTCATCGTTTTTCAAAAGCCGACAATGGCATCGCTTTGGAATGACGGACTGCGTTGTTTTTAAAAAAATCTTTTTTGCCTAAGCGTCGCTATTTTATTTATTTAATTAAAATAGCGACATACATTGTCACTTTTCTGGAAAAAAAATTAAAAAATTCTAGAAAAGCGGCCGAAAAAGGACATGTCCATCACTTTTCTGCATTTTTTAATGCAAAAAAAATGTATTCAACTTCATCATCAATCTCAGCGTCCTCGCTACTAGAGGAGCCTCCTGGAGAATAGGACGCACTATACCAATGACTAACGAGCGAGGTTAAGCACTTGTTCTTTATTTTTCTCAACGTTTATGCTCATGCTTTCATTTTGAGCAACTCATTGTGCCTCAAACTGTGCCAAGGGACGTGTAAGTTGAGTGATTTGTTGCGATAAAGCAACTATATGAACATAGTCAATCGCTTCATCTTGACGTGATGATCCAATACCTTCTAGTCCTGATTGGATATGTCGTAAATGGTTCCAAGTGCCCATCATGTAGGATTTGCCCTTATGTTTCCCCTTGTCGCTTTTTCCTTCCAAATTTGAGAGGTTTATTCATGCGTAAGCTCGATCAAATTGCCCCGAAGTTCTTGAGTGTGGATCAACTCAAGCAACAGTCATAGATACTCTCTCTTCATTTTAAAACAAAAGTTAGTATCAAATATATACATAATAGATGCATTATTTTTTTATCTTAAAATTTTATATTAAACTTACATAAACTTGTTCAGCCTTTTCCTCAATCATTCATCTGAATCTGACTCATTGTTCTTCTTTTTTACATGAGTCCTCTTGAAGACCTCATTTTGAAAGGGAGTGCACCCCTGTCACGACTCAAAAATGGACGTGATGACACTCATCTTATCTCACCAAGATAAGTCAACCTAAAATCCAAAACATGACAATAGAAATGCATAAATTAAAATATAAATGACTTAAATGCAGATAACTTCGTCAATACCATAAATACTCCCAAAACATGATTGTCACGTGCATAAGCCACTAATGTATTATAATTGAACTGAAAGAAGTACAAGTCACAATGTCTTTGTTTCTAGAGCATAAAAACATAAATAAGGAACAAGAGGGCCCACTGAGATGGCAAGCATTTACCTCTCAAGTATCCACAAAAATGCCTCGAACGAAGTAGAGAAGAAGGATAATCACACAAATCTAGGCCTATATCCTACACAAGTGTAGACGCAAGGATTGAGTACCACAAAACACGGTACTTAGCAAGCTAACCACTAAATTAAACACAAGGTAAATCAAAATAGAATACAAGTACTCTTTTCGTCCCAAGCGAACCTCCATAACTACAATCTGCATAGAGATAAGCCCAATCTAACAATTCAAAATTTCAAGTAGCACATAATTCAACAACAATACCTCAATAGTTACAAATTAACCACAAACATGTATCTAGTTCATCAATCAAAGTCCCCAACAGTTTGCACTCCACATAACAAGAACATACAAAATAACTCGAGTCGCACCTCAACACAATTAGTCTATCATCACAGTATTCCACAAACAAGAATCTCAACAACATAGACTCAATAATCATTCAATGAAGTGTGATGCAATGATGTGCAATGTCAAATAGAGTGATGCGTGTCTATCCTATGATACACATCCGCTGAATCTTAGATCAGAACTCATGGGACACGTACAAGGTCTATGTACCCGCTGGAAGAAACATTGGCATCAATATCACTCGCTGAAATAGACCTCAACATCAACACCCACCGAAATAAACCTCGATATAAATATCACCTGCCGGAAAAAACCTCAGCATAATTATAATAGATCCTTCATAGTGTTCCAGAACCAATGTAAATAGGCATGTTCACACAATAATGAAGAGATAGCATCTTTCATATCAATTCACGTTACATTACCACTCAATCACACTTATTAGTTTACCATCACATTGCCTTTTTCTTTATCCCTTTTTGTTATCATTAGATCAATCATTATGACCAATTCAACCATCACCAATGCTCATTACTCCCCAATACATAAAACAAGATAATATAAGATTCTACAAGCTTAACAAAGCTCTAGAAGTCCACTTTCCCTAAGAAAATTAAATAGTAACTCCGACACTTGAGCTTTTCCACTTTGTAGGGTCTCCAAATCAACAGAAGCTCTTCAAATAAGAAATCAGAATAAGAATTCAGAACTATCAACGCCCATATCAATATTTTGGAAAATAGGGTCAAAATGACCCAAAAAACTCAATTTCGAAAATAAAGGGTAAATTTGGAATTTAATATTAAATTATGTTACCCAAAAAAATTGGAACTCATTGGTGAAAATCATTTAAAAAATAGAGTTCAAATAAGCCTTAAATCATCAATTTATCAAAACTCTTAAAACCCTTCAAGTTTAAGGTTAAGATCAAAATTCATGTTTTCACCTCAATATCATGAAATAATTAAAGGGTATAAGATGTGGGGAGTTATAAAACATTACTCAATTGAAGAAACTCGATAAACCCTTTTGAAATCGCCAAAGCCGAGCTCTCAAATCAAAAAAATGGTGAAATAAAGATAAAACCCAATTTTTGGAAAGACATATTTTTCAGGCAAAATTGCTCATCACAATTGGGACCCAAGTCCCTGCGATCACGATAAGTAAACAAGTCATCTTATTTAATTTGACCATCGTAACTGGGCCTCGTGCGATCGCAATAACCAGAAAAAAGACACTTATGTGATCGGGACGAGGGTCACGCGATCGTGAAGCATACAAAAACAACTCCATGCGATCACACGAAAAGGTCTCGTGGTCGCGATGAACAAAATACCTGGCACCAAAAAATAGAAACCAACAATAATCACACAAGGCGCATAAACTTTTCGAATGGACTCTCGGGATTCGTTCGGAACCCCGAGTACTAGAAACAAGATATAATACCCAAATAAACTCAACGTTCCAGATTTTAATGAATTCCATATCTCCTTGACATGAAACCCGTGGAAGTCGCAATAAACTAGCATAACACCTAAAAGGGCCAAATTAAGCTCGAAACCTTTGAAAATTCAACCAAGACCTCTGCTAAGCCTTTAATCATCCTCATAATCTAATGGAACCTTCAAAAATTCTATCCAAGAAACCGAACTTCAAATGTTTTCCAAAGTCAACTCAAAGGCTAAAATCACATCAACTTCCAACTTAATACCTCGAATCAATAACGCAACTCCAAATCTGAAATTGATGACTACTCTAGACAACATTCCATATTTTAGAGTTGATAAAATAGGCAGAATTCCATTTCTAGTCTCAAAACTCTGGTAGATACCAAAAACCACCTTTAAACAACTTAAACTTCTAAAAAGTAAAAACTTCCAGAAATCACAATCTTTTGCTCAAATTTGAAAACCAACACCACAAACTAATTAGAAATAACTCAAGGAAACTATCATGATGGATACAACATTAATTTTTACAAAAATTTCCAAAAATGACCTTCCTGGTCATTACATCCCCAATTCTATTTCCTAAAAAACTATATAATTTTAGACAATAATCAAGTAATATTTAATCAACTCTATTTAAATCTATGAATTAGAAGTTTAAATTTAGGAAACTTAGCATCTCTCTCGTTAGTGTTTCAATGCTCTTCGCACCCTCAGTGTGCAATGAGTCATCCTTAACATTGTTTCTAGCTTTCTTGGCTTGTTCAGACAAAATTTTGAATTCATTTGTGCCTCAATATCGAGACAATCCCTCAAACACATTTGGAAAAAGCCAAGTTTCACTTGTCTCTAAATCCTGAGCCTTTTTTAGCCATCTAGACAATCTGGCACTGCACTCCTCTCAAAAGTGATCACAATGAACATATTGTACTTTCAATTCCAATATACATAGTCTTGAAAATAAAGTGAGTAGCATTAGATTATTAATAAACTATACTAAATAGTATCAAACTTAACTAGTAAAATATATGACTAATTACATACCTTAAACTCATTAAATATGGCATGCCATATCCCCTATGGAATCTCACTCCAAGAGTGATAAGGCCCCACAAAAAGCCCTCCTAACACTCTCATGTAAAGCCATAGAAGCATAATTTGAGGGATTTCACCTACAAAACACATAATAAACATGTGAATAGCTTTCTTGGATTGTTCAGACAAAGTCTTGAATTCATCTGTGCCTCAATATCGAAACAATACCTCAAAGACATTTGGCAAAAGACAAGTTTCACTTGTCTCTAAATCCTGAGTTTTTTTTAGCCAGCTAAACAGTCTGGCACTGGCCCTCCTCTCAAAAGTGATCACAATGAAAATATTTTACTTTCGCTTCTAAGTATACATAGTCTGGAAATAAAGTGAGTAGCATTAGATGATTAATAAATTATAATACATAGTATCAAACTTAACTAAAAAAATATATGACTAAATACATACCTTAAATTCATTAACTATGGCCAGACATATCCCCTCTGGAATCTCACTCCAAAAGTGATAAGGCTCCGTAAAAACCTCCTAACACTCTCATGTAAATCCACATAAGCATCATTTGAGGGATTTCACCTACAAAACACATAATAAACATGTGAATTCATGAATAATGAATGTAGAAAAAATTAATTAATTAATATTTAACTAAATAAACTTATGATAATCCATCAGGCTCAATCATCACTCTATCAGGCCTGACCCTCTCTCCAGCTGCCAGTTCAAGCAGATCCTCCTCCTCATCGAGTGTAGCAACAACTGAAAGTGAATGTTTAGGTGATACTCTCAAATGTATATAACGTTGATTCAAATGATGAAGTACCAGTCATAACATTTAACTCAGAACTGAAATCTCTAAGTCTACTCAAACCTAATAGGTGGGGGGATATATTGGTGGGAGATGGGGTATAAGATGATATACTATTAGATGATAAGGGTTGTGCCTGGAGAATAATGTTTGTAGGTAGGTAAGTGTGCCACAATAAAGGTAAGGATTGGGAAAAAGAAGAAACTCCACGTGGCCAACGGTATGCACTATGATACTCTAAGGCATCCCAGTTCCAAATGAAATATAAGAAATGTGTGTAGAAAAGTGTTGTTCTAGCTCAGATGGGACCTATCCTGGAATATCCTCAGGATCTATAGGCCTCTTACTCTTGTTCTTCCTACTCTTGCTAGCCTGATTAATCTTAAGATGATGAGATTTATCACCATCACCACCCGATGATATCTGCATGCAAATTTACATTACAATATATAAAATTATAAGTATTGAATACGAGTAGTGTTAGCAAAATAAGCTTGCATACTAGCCATAGTCTATATTCTCTGACTTTTTCTCCTCGCTTGTTTTATTTCCATTATTATCTCATTCTTCCTTCTCGGGTTTCATTGTTATCATCTCATTCATCCTCTCGAAATGATTCATTTTTCTAATTTATTTCTTTCTCAACATTTTTCATTATCTCATCATCATAAATTTCCTTTTAATATGCATTAATGATGTTTTAAAGTGATTTCTAATTCAAAATCAACTTGTTGTTGAACAATTGAAATATCATTTTAGTACGCCACATCTAACACATTCCCAATACAATCCTTCCCACATGCTTAGTCTTTCTAACAACTCACCAATCGACCTTACCTCTATGCAACAAATATGGAATGTTATACACTTGCTTAGCATTTCGTGTAATGATAAAAGGATCATAATTTCATATTTTCTCGTGTGCTTAACTTCAATTATATTATATTGTTGATTCATTCTTGTGCATCTATGTGATGGGTCAAAAAATTTACACGGAAACAATACTATTTTTTTAGACCAATCTGAATACCTTACTTCAATAATCTCATCAATGACACCAGAATATCAAGAGTTTGACCATTACCATTGATATCACCTTGAACGCGTACACTGCTACTATTAGTTTTCTTATACCTAGAAATTTGTTCAATTTGGAACATGAAATCATTCATACAACACTTATTCATTTTCTAAATTTGAGATTCAAGTCCAAGTGCAACTTCTGTCACCAATTGCAGATGTTCAACATTTGAGTGTTCGTCATAAACCTACACATTGTTGTTCAAATATATACATTTTTTAAATGAATATATATACTTATTGGTTCAATATAACCTTTCATGCTTAAATATTCTTTTAGCCATTTGAAAATACTCGTATATATAACTTCATGTCATGTCCCGAGACTATTCACTAGACGTGATACAGTGCTAAGATCCACAAGTGATCCCAAGCTAATCTCATGACCTGACGCTAAGATTTGCATAAAACCAAAGAAAAACTGGAAGGTAAGCACAAAAGCTAAATCTGAAATGTCTAAATAAAGCTCATAATATTGAGATAGACTAACATCTAAAAGATGTGACAAATCTATATCTGAATATCTGAAAGCCTCTACTAATATGAGTTTCTAGGGAAAACCCCTTGCTAACTCCAATTATCTGAAATTGAAGGTGCAATAATAAGAATCAAAGATAAAGGGTTCATTCTCAGGTAATGAGGACGCACCAAAAGCTGCTGCAATGCTGACTGGATTTGTTATACCTGTGGGCTAGATATTGAGCGTCAAAACATATATTATCAAACAATATATGCATAAAGTATGTCGTCGACACTTTGAATGTATATCGTATGGCGAATATTCATAATAAACATGATATCTAAGTATACTGAATTTGTAAAATATGTTGATGCGATGACCAAGTAAAATAACATGAAGCTGAGATATATTGATCTCAAATGCATAAGTAAAAGATCATGCAATAACTGAAAACTTGATTTTGGGAAATACTAAAATTGACATAAATCATGTGAGCTAATGTCTATCTATGCAAATACTACGGCGGTGACACATAGTTTTGGGACTTAGAGATTGCCAATAAAGGTCCATGGACGCTGACTAAAAACATTCATCCCTAAAGTCTATTTGGTGCTAAGTATTACTCCCAACGAAAACATGCATAATCTAGAAACAGTGATAATCTGATAATAGTGATAACTAATACATACTGAGTAGCTCATAAATCATGATAACTAAAATTATGCTAAGAGATACTTCATCTGAAAGTATTTTATATCATGGTATCTGAAAATAATCTAGAATATACTTTATCTCGAAGCATCTAAATCATGAAAATCTGAGATATGCACCTGAATTAATATAATTTCGAGTCATGAAAATACTTGAATGCTATGGGTTCATGAAATTATCATTGAAAACATTAAATTATAATTGAAATCGTGGAATCCATGCATTTAGGACTGATCATGAAGAAAACTAATTAACAATGAAAACTCATGAAGATCATAGAAAGTTATAGCTTGTAGGAATCATAAACTTGAATATTGAGGTGTTGTTGGGATTCAATGGGTGAAGGGATACTCATTGATGAAATTCCACATACCTGGAGTAAAATCCTTGGCTTGATTCTTGGAATGCGGACTTGAAGCTTAGAACCCTAGTTCTTGCTCGAGAGAAGACTTGAAAGTGAAGAAATTGATTTTGGGAAAGTTATGACTGTAATGGAGGTTTAGGCTAACAAGAGTCCTCTAATCCCACTTAGAATAAGTCAAAACAACATAGTATAGGAATTTTAAAAAAAAGTGAAAAAAGACCAAAATGACTATAACTTAAAAACTGAAAGAGGCATTTCACAGAAGCCTTCCACGGACCATATAATCCTCCACGATCCATACAAGTGCCCGTAAAACACAAGATTTTTGAGAATTGAGGGCTTGGTTCACGGATCAGTATATGGCCCTCTAATCTTTCACGGTCCATACACAAGTCCGTGAAACTCTCTTCCAAATTTCCCAATTTTTTATCTTTGGTCTACAGATCCCCTCAAAGCCCCTGGTTTATTTCACGGTCCGTGAAAGGGTCCGTACAAACTCTTTTATGTTGATGTCAGTTTTTCTAATCATTTCAAGGTTTGATCTGGGCTTATGAACTTTTGGGGTGTTATACTGTCACGACCCAGACCATCATATGTGGCACCCACACTAACCCTCCTGTGGGAGAACCATTCAACCCAAACTAATAAAATCAACCAAAATTTTAAGGCATTTAAAGATAGGGAAGCAGGTTTAAATGCTAAGGAAAGAAATAGGGAGTTCTCGTAAACTCCAAACAAAAGTCTAACAACCAAAACAAATGTAGAATAATACATAGAACCTGAAAGTCAATGTACCAAAACATCTAAAGCTCAACCAGTGTAAGAAAATAGGTACAACCCAATTAATCATAAGAAATCCTAAGTACTAGTCTAAACCCGAAATATGGACATAGACGAAAAGAGAACTCATGGCAGCCCAGAAGAACTGGCTCACCCTTGAATTTGATGACGATCACTGATCTTTTAAATGAGGTCTGTCAGTAGCCGCTTGAAGATGCCATGTACTCAACAAAGAAAGAGCAAGTGCAATATCAGTACACAACCAAAGTGTACTGGTAGGATCACGCGGCTATCCAACTAAGTGCAACATACATAAGCCATTACAACATAATAATAACATGCATACACCGAACATATACAATATCAATATCATTTACGAATAACATACAATTTCACAATTCTCAAGATATACAGTTATGTCAAGTCAATGGTCTTCTCATGGAACCCACACCCAAACTGTTAGTGTACCGGTACGTGGTACCCGTTCCAAGTTAGTGTGTCGGATCGTGACACTGGTTCTAATATTTATGTCGATACGTGGAAACCGATTCCAGTTAGTGTGTCGGAACGCAACACCGATCCATTCAACAAGCCACAATCACAATCACATGTATATTCTCATAATCATACAATCAAGTCATGATTCATGGCATTCAGTTATCCTCATTTACAATTAGTGTGATCAATAATGCAACATTCGCATACATACATGTATCATAATAAAGTAAGAACAAATATATATCACACAACATGAAATTACAACCATCACCTACCTCAAACAAAGCTTGAATCCCCTAAGAAACTTGATTCTTCCCTCTCTAGATTCTTTCCGCTTGTTCTTGATCTACAAACAATCATAATAATACGAGAATGAATAAACAATATCCAATTACTCGAATTAAAGCCAACACAATCAACCCTAAATCAAACCCTTGATCCCCATACCCAAATTAGGGTTTTTCCCACCATCCCAACAGTTCCAAAACCCTTCCCCAATAATAATCACCCAAAAAACTAAGTTCAATGGATTAAAAAATGGATTCGGGGAGTGAAAACCTTAACTTTAGCCTCAAGAATGGTGGAAAAATGTCAAGAAAATACTTGGGGTTGTTCCCTAGCTCTTAAAGTCAAAAAGTACAGATAAAACATTTTTAAGGTTTATTTCCGACTTAAGTCACGTATGTCCCGCCACGGCGATACTCACCCCGCTATAGTGGCCTCGCCCTGGCGGCACAAAATCCTGTCATAGAGGCTTGCACGGAACAAAGAGCTAAATAAAGAATTTCCAAACCCCCATTTCACAACACACCTTCGTCCCATGACACTCAAAAACTACCCTCTCACGCTAAGATCGATTTTGGGAATTCTACTCGCCCGAATTATATTCCATAAAGTCGTACAAGTTCCTTAGCATCTTAGCTATATACACATATGATCAAATTCATAATTAGATCTCCCAATTTTTACTAGATTTCCCTAGATCTCAGTGACTCCGATTTCGTCCAAATCTGGACTTGGTTGGGAAATTTCAAGTTACTACCAAAAAAAATTCCGGCCCAAAATTTCCCCCCGTTGACTTTTATATAACGATGGAAACCGGTCGTTACAAGAGATACCAATTTACCCATCACTCGTCCTCGAGTGACAAACTAGGAAAAATAGGATAAAGCAAGAGTGGAGTAGTACTTGAATCGACGAACAACTGGGTATACTAGTCTCGCATGTCTTTCTCGATTTCCCAAGTCCTCAACTTCCGGACATCATGATCAAGAATTGCAATCGGTTCCTCCTCATACTGAAAGTCTTTGTTTAACACCACTGAGTCTCATTTTATGATGTAATCTCCATCGCCATGATATCTCTTCAACATGGACACATAAAATACCAGATGAACTCCCGATAGGTTAGGAGGTAAAGCCAATCTATAAGCCACTGGCCCTACACATTCAACAACCTCAAAGGGACCAATGTATCACGTACTTAGTTTGCCCTTCTTGCCAAATCTCATCACCCCTTTCATGGGTGCTAACCTTAAGAAGAACCTTCTCACTAGTCTGAAATGCCATGTCTCTTACCTTATGGTCTGCATGTAGCGACCCTTTCAAAAATATACTACCACTTGAACAAGAAATAAAATTAAGTACTTGCGACATTAAAAAAAAAGTTAACTATGGCCGTATTGATTTTAATCTAGTAGAGGGATTAGATTCATAACAAACTCCAACTAAAAAAAAAATTTAGCAACTAACCGACCAGATCTTCGTGCATATATTAACCTCACACTAGAGGGTGAAATAACAAGAATATCACAAGCTTTCGAGTACCGAAATCAGCCGGCTCATGCTTCACCCAACTTTCAAGACATATAGCAAACTAGTATATTACAAGGCTTGGGTTTACACACCCCAAAAAGATAAAAAAACATATAACCATACTTATATTACAACCCATGGTGACATGACCAAATCAGCCCTCAAAATTCGCCAAGTAAATATACAAAACATAGATCATGTACAAGTCCTAAGGTTTATACAAAATATATATGCCTATATGCAAATGTGATCTTCCTTAAGGCTTTCAAAATCTCCATCATCAATGGCCAGCTTCAAGCATCATCGCGAACAGCCCCTACGATAGAAACAACTATCGCTAAGCATATAGCTTAGTGGTGTAAAAACTATAGGTTAAGAGCCCTCAATTTCAGCAAGTTACCATTCTCAAGTCAAGGGCAGCATGATCGAAACAAAATCAATAAATCA